>JAMKCH010002649.1:0-37643 GCA_023653785.1 Ophioderma brevispina | reverse complement strand
CTTCTAAACTATTAACACATGAATTATATATATATTCACTTTCTATCAGATAGAATATCAACCACTTCAATGTCACAGTTGTCAAAGCTTTTTCTGGTTGTATCAAGCAAATTGCAATTGGAACATATTTTCATGGATTTTTCCATTTGGTAAACATTTTTTAACATTAGTTTAGTGCTGGAATTGGAAAGAAAGCCCTATCTATGTTACACTAACATATAACCATGTTTTTGTTCTTCAATCCCAAGAACTGTCATGGGTTTCCCATACCAGCAATGATTTGTTTCCATTTGAAGACTTCAAATGCTAGAATATGTGGATGTTTTATGACGTGGACTTTTTCTAAAGTTTTTTACTTCCCATGTTGAATACAATGTAAATTATAATATGCCTAACCTTTTTTTATTGTGACCTTCAACCAAAATTGAATAACTTGAAACCTGACATAAGGTTCACAATAGAACTCTTACTAAGATTTATTTCCAAAGCATACGGTTTCCTGTGATGCTGTGAAAGTGCAGTGTCCTGTGTTGACCCATAGTACATTTCAAGATCAGGTAATTTGGTTTTCAGATGATGAGGTATGTCCAATACTTCATGCTGCTGCTAAGATTGGTAGTCTAGAAGCTATTCAATTATCCTATCTCTCATGAAAGGTCAGCATTAATGTCCAGGGGAGTCCTATTCACTCAGATGGTCAATGTCACAAATATTTGATGAGTTATAACATTGTTGTCCTCTGAAAGGCTGCAGCATTTTTGATACGTTCGTAATTTAATTCTGACATCCCTACAAAGAATATAAAACTGGCAATATCAACTTCCATAAGTAGACCAAAATTTTGAATCAGCCACTGGTTTGAAAATGTTAATTATGTCAAGGTCTGTCCTAGTCAACATGAATGGCAAGCTTATAATACGTCTTGGGACATTCTAACCCCCTCCATGCTGGCACTAGGAAGTGGTATTTTTGACACCAGCAGAAGGCGGGCGACGGCGTCTGGAAGTGATTCGGGATTTTCTATTGTCAAAACCAGATTTTTAATGTCAATAAATCAAGCAATATATATAAACACACTCAAAACGTTTTGAAATCTAAGATTTGAAAAACATCGTAAACGTATGAGAGAAACTAACGACCCTGCTGACCGTAAAAATTTTGCTGAAGCTCACGTTTTGGGTAAGGGGGGGTGAGTGGAGACAATGAGGTGTGCAATAAGAAACACAACCCCGAGAGAACAACCTCACAGCCCCCGACATTCCTACTCATAATCCGCCTGAAAAAAGACGCTATAAAGAATCCCAGGAAAAATCAGTCGCCTTTCAAGAACGTCAATTTAAATACACCTTCTGGACATTTGCAAAACAATCATGCAGTGGGACTCTGGGTGAAAGCCTACATTACCTGGGTTTTCGAAAGAAACCGCAGACGCTTTTATCAGGGCAGATATTTCTCAATCTGATTGCTTGATGTCACCAGAATGTCATGGTTTCCCATATCCCTACCACAAAGTTCTCTTTAATTTAACATCAGTTGTCGCAGTGACGTAAAGAAAGTGATCCAGAAGAAAAGCAGTTCATCGGCCCCTGGTCCCGATGCAATTACCTACGCATCCTAAAAACACTTCTTGTATTCACCATTTTTCTTGCTACGCTGTACACTAAGTTGTTAACTGTTTCGCCACCCCCCACGCTCTTGGTGCACATCATCAATTACTCATTTATAAGAAGCAATCAAAATCAGCCGGAGAACTTTCGCATGCTCCTCTCGGGGCAGGGGGGAAGGCAACAGATTATAGGTGGAATCAAGTTTGCGAAAGATATTCATCATATCTTGCTAGCGACAACAGTATATCTTACCACACATAATTTAATTGATTGCACCGTTCAAACGCTTTTATCCAGGATATAAATGGGTGTTATTGAACATAATCAAGTCTTCAACGAGCTGTTTCTCATGCCAAGTCCAACAAACGGACTATTCATGTCCACTTTTTCGACCGTGAAGACTCCTTGGATCTGTTCATCACGAGCTGGATAGAACCTCTTTCAATGACTTAAGTTTCCCCCTACACTCTGATTATTTCAGACCTCATATTCGAATCCTAGAGGGTCTTGTTGTTACTTCCGAGTGGAATCAATTAATTTCAGATTCCAAAAAGGCTTCTTCCAGGGCGATCCTTTATCACCGATATTTTTTGTCAGTTTTTAATCCAATTTTGGAAAAACTGCAGCACAATTAATCTTTGGCTCTGCATCAATGATACAAAATACTCACAACTCCGTTGCTGATGATTTCATCTCTCACACAAATAAAAGAACTCACCAACGTCTCCTAAATGGAAATATCTACCTTGACATATGTCAATGAACCTTAAATTTAAGCCTGTGAATTGTAAATCACTATCATCTTGTGAGTGGAAAACCCACCGATTGTATTCAAACTGGGTGACAATGACGTAATGCTATTGAAATGGATCCCACAAATTCCTGGATTCAATTGCCATTTTCCAGGGAAGCATAAGATACATTTGAATTACGTCAAGACCACCTCTGCACTCGCCTTGAGAGGATTGACAAGCTTCTGGTTAGAGGAGAATATAAGGTTAAGATCTAAAAAACTATCTCCTCCCCTCATGCCGTATTCATCCTCACGGTCCCCCCACACGACTGACCAACACTATCTCCTTGCCCTTGACTCAAGTTCCCACAAATATGTTAAATCTTGGAGCGGGCTAGCTAGATCTGCAGCCACGGAGGTTATTCCCCTTCCACATCTTTCTCGATGCAATTAAATCTATTTACCATTGTATCTTGAATGTCATTTGGGCTCACCTTCCTCGAGATCTAAAGCGGATCCCAATTTACCGCTCTTGATTCACGCATTTTTTTGAGAGTGAGGGTAAATGGCTAAGAGTTCTCTGTTTTCCACATACTGTCAAATACTATCGACAGGTCTGATCATACTCAGTCAAAGAAAACAGAAAACTTTGGTGACCAGATCCTAAAAGATGAGGTGACCGAGGCTGGCTGAACCATCTCAAAAACCTGGTTGTCCAAGGTGATCTGCTCCGCATTGCTCTTTTGAAAAATCTGACCATCTCTGGAAGTCCTTTATTTTCCAAAAGGATCATGAAATTCTGCTCAATTGCTTTTTCTTGAACTCTCCCACAAAAACAACCTAGTCTTGGGGGAAAGAAAAATACTAAGTGCACCCTCTGCAATACCAAGCAAAAAGCCCTCCAACCGTGCTGACAACTGTAAATACAGCTTGCTGTCAGGGCCGATATACCTGGCGTCATACTCTGTTCTCCGCATTATCGGATACGCTAAAGAAGTCCAGTGACCATTCATGGAATTTGTATGGTGATCTCGCTGGTGCCAAAAATTGCAGGCACCACGATTCCGCTGACATTCTGCACTCGCAGCGGCCTGATCTTTGTGCTCATTAATGAAGCTCAAGTCAATCATTATTGAGTTCCCCCACCCCCCCCCCACAACTCACTGTGTCCTTTTGAGCCAAACATCCACAAAGCTCATGAGCGCAAGCTTAATATAATGCAGGTCTCACCAGTGATTTGCAAGAACAGGTATGACGCCAAACTCCTCTGTGTTGAGGTTGGTAGCATAGGGCTCATTACTGATTCTAATGTGTGTGCTATTCAATCAATTTTTCTCCAATGGTTATTCTAACAATAGTAAGCCCTTGAAGCAGGTCTCCAAAAAACTCTACATCACTCAGTCAATGAATAGTTTGCTCCTATGCTATTTTTTTATTCAAAATTGACCATATTGGTCACCTAGGCAGGTCCTAGTTTTATTCAAAGGTTTTTTTCATTTATGTTTTCGGTCATTTTTAGGGGTTGGGCCCTTTTAATATTTTTTATTATTCCTGTGACTTATCTTTCATCTTTGATATCCAGTATTTTATGATATTTTTAGTTTTTGTGCTTATGTATATTGTTTTTAAAATGGTCGTGTGTCCAAATGCCTGCTGCGGAGTTTTGCAGCCATGCTTTCAGCCTACTCAACCCTCCTGTCTGGCTTTTATATGTTTCCTTTTAATTTGTTTTGTATTTTTATATGGCACGAAAAATTGAAATGATGAAATAAATAATGATTACATGGCACTTCATTCATAGGATGATGGGTGGAGGAGCCCTATCATTTGGGCAGCTGAATCTAAGAACACTCCCCCGCCAGTTTGTAACCTACCTCCTTGAGAGAGGAGCAATTCCAAATATCCGAGATAAGGTAAGATAACTTATGTCCAAAATAGCTATTTACTTCAGACAAAGAAGAAAGTTGTCAGAGTTTTTATGAATAACATAAGATCAAAACATATTGATAGTGTGTTCATTTTGTCAAACCAAAACAGCTGATTACAACTAAAAATTTAAAATTCAAGTTGATGTAATCACTTACCCTACTTTTCTTGCCACTGATAGGAAGGCAACACTGGCCCTTGCCTTGGGCCCTCATTTGCAGGAGCAGACACTTGAGTTAACGCTTCCTTAACAAGGAGGTTGACGTTCAAGCTGTCAATGTCCATGGAGACACCCCACTGTAAGTTACTGAGCCATCTGAAAATTCGAACTGGTAAGCTTGGTGGTTGATAGCATTCGCAAAGGTTTCATGGCAGTTTGGATTATTTTTACTGTATAGTTGTTCAAAAACCTATAGCAATTTCTTGGAATTTATGTGGGTCTTACGAGAAGTTTATCTGTATTTTATGTTGTTGAGTTACATTAATGCAGAGACACAATTACGAAGTGGGAAAAGACAGATTTTTGTTCATTTTGTACCCACACCCTGGTGGTCACAAAGTTTGACCAGAGTGAGCATTTTTACCTTTGTCAACAGTTTTTCCTGTAAGATGTGTTGTACTACAAAAGATTCACTGTGTGTTTTTGAAAAAAACATGAGGCAACTACTTCAATTCAAATGTTTTGAACCTTTAATCATGTTTGTATTCATTGTAACGTACCCCAGAGACTTCCTCCCCCATGGCATTGGAGACTTCCCAAATGTCCACTATTTATGTTTCATAATGCCTAATTGTTGTATTTATAAAGGAATCTTTTAGGTTCCCACTATGGTGTACAAAACATGTAATTTTATTTGACTAGTTTCAAGTTTTTCATACAAAAAACAGCATTATAGTCATGATAGAATTGCTTTTTAAAGACTCATTATAAAGTTTTAAACCATTGGTGGGTGTTGAGATGGCCTCAGTTCTTTGAGGGGTCTTGGATCCTGTGCCTTGGATTAGAGTGCTTTTTGTTTTTTATGTGGAATGATTCTTTACTAATTTATTCCAAACCGGAAGTGTAGTTAGAAGTGACATCCACCATCCTTCTGTTGCTTCAAATGTATCACTTCTTCCTCAGCCAGGGTGGAGTATATACAATAGATGGTGCTGAAGGTTTTTCACATGCATGAATAATACGACCAAAGTGATTGGTTTCATTGAAAAGCTGTATACCCAGGGTCCGTTCCTTGTGTACATTTATATGACAACGAACTGTGACTTAGAGAAAGAGAATGTGGGTTGTGTTGTAAGTTGATGCATTGATTTTGAACAATGTCCGTTGTCAATTATATTGTTGCTTTTCTTTTAAGAAGCAACTTTGTTTTCAACTGTAGACCAGTGTATTGGTCCCTCTCTAAAATCACAGACTTGTTTGTGTACACTCGTAAATTGCTTCATGTACACCAACATGCAATGCCCAGGAAAATTACTGAGATCTTAATTGAACCCGTGTCGGCTTTTACGGATTCTAATTTTTTTTTTTTTTTTTTTTTTTGTAATATTTCCTTGTAAGTCGTATTTTAATCAGTTTGACCCTTGTGAAATTGTGACCTGCTTGCTTTAACCTTGTCAACTTCCGAACAAGCCTTCATGTAAATTTCTCAGTAGTCAACGAGGTGTTCTTTTTATAGTTAAAATTCATCTCAAAACACTTTTACTTTATAAAAAAAGAAAAATTAAAAAAAAAAATTTTTCTTAAATATATTTTGGATGAAGTCACTTGCATTGTCCCAACAATGAGGGAAACAAAGTTATGCCTTTAAGAACAAAACAAACTACTAATTTTAGGTATGGAATTGTTTGCTGTGATTGAATGAGCATGGGCTTAATGTGTAGGTGAATGTTTCTAATACTATCATCTGTGTCCTCTTTGTTACATTATTCCATTAGAATGTCATTGTACCCTGAGGGCACATATTGGAATGTTTTGTTGTAGTTTTTCCCACCCAGGCTGCAGCTATTTTTTTTGAATTTTGCATTTGATAGGACCCCCAACCCTCGTGACCATGAAATTGGTCTGTTAACAGCGCACTTCAAGATCTATCTGTTACTAAGGTCGCTATTTCATCATTATCTGAAGCACAGTTATATAACTATTATCCCTGAATAACCAATTGCCAACATAATCGTTCTCTATAGATACAAGAATTAAATAACGTTTCAATGCGCTGAAACCGCTTTGGAGGACACTTATTGTACTCTCCTTCTGAAAGCCTTACACCATCGGTAGTCACACAGATGGTACCTACATCGCATATTCCTGCCCACCATACACTAAAATCTAATGTGTTTATCAGCTACAACAGCACGGCTATTAGAGTTGGTGTGAATTTATGCATCTATGATTCTGCTCCATAAACATAAACTGTTATCTGATTTTAGAAATCGTGCATATCAAAGTTGCTGGTAGTATATTACAACATAGGGCGCTGTGCATACATCATGCTCTTGACAGTGATAGGCGACCGGCCTTCGTGTGTTTTGAAACGCACCGCTCATCACAACGGCGAGTCGTGTACCTAGTTCTACCTACTATGGCGTTGACTTCTGCCGATCAAACACTCGTGGACGACGCGTAGTCACGTCGCTGTGTAGATGTGTGGCCATACTGATTAAGCTATTTCACTGCGTGATCAACCCTCGACGCTCCAAACATCACGAAAAGCGTCCAGTACTACATCACATACAGCTTGTCAATAGTACGATACTCAAATATTCACTGTGTTGCCGGGTGTACACCGGAAAAGGAGGAGCAATTTCAGGCACAGGGGACAAGGCCACTCAGTTCATGATCAGATGTTTTTAAGGGAAATTCAAGTTAAAGTGGACTAAGTTGTGTCTCCCGTATGTTATGGTGCCCATAAAATCATGTTATGAAATGTGAGAAACCATCAGCTTCAGTTGTAACGTCATCTCATTTACAGGCACATTGCTGCAAGAGAAAATTATTATGCAGGTGTAAAGGAAGGATCTTGATAGAACTGTCCCAAACCTTACTATAAAGCCACTTATTTAAGCTACAAAGACACAAATAAATCCAACCAATATACACCGCAGCAGAAGAGTACTACCTTTCCTTAAAATAAAGATGTATACATGCATGTTTGTCTGATTTGCCTCTATTCCTCTATTTTAATTGTTTGCAAAGAATAATTTTGAATCACTTCTAAGTTTGTCTCTGCACTCTAGATTTACCATGGCATATGGGTGTGTAATGCACCTGCACCATTGTTGCTAATTGGTGGTTTACTTTAATTCTACTTATAATAATAATAATTGTGTCATGTTAAACTATTATGTCTGGAATCAAACGAACACGTCGCCCTAGCGTCGATTCGCAGTGAGTATTTGGGTCGAGCGTAGCACGCACAAAAGTACAGTTGAACCTCTGCTTATTGGCCAATCGCGCAAACATATTACGTTACTAGATGGCTTGTTACTAGGTCAATGTACAGCTGTGCATACGCAGTCAACCACATCATTTTACGACGCGTCTCGATTTGATTCCATACATATCACCAGTTTATTTTTTGTATGAGCTTGATGTTTGCTTTCAAATTCTTACATCCTTCAGTGAACATGCAATAGTTGTTGTCAGATATTATTAGGGCCTGAATTGGAAATATTATGTGGCATAGCTTCAGAAGCCAAATACAATGGTAACACTTGGATCTTGAGGCAAAGGGGTAAATTACTTTAGATTTGATAAGCATGTTTATTATAGTTGATTTTGTTTTTATAATCAATGATTCAGAACATTGGTGCATACCTTACATCATTGTGTCAATTAAAAAAAAATGTTGTGTTTTACAGATTTTTTTAATTCAAAATTTAGTGATTCGCTCTTTTAAGCCGGTTTGGGGTTAAAGCAAGCCAAAAGGATAATAACTAATGTATCAAACAATGTATCATTTTGTTTTTTCATTTCCGACAAAGCACTCTGTTTGCAAATGAGTTATATTTTTGCATGCCTTAGCTGTTGCGTAGAGTGGATATTTATTGCCTGTGAGCTGTCATTTACGAGATGAACAGCCCAATGTTTATTTTGGCAGTCCACTCATATATTGAATAGGTTCCTATGCCCAAGCAGTGGATGAGGGATTATTGAATATTTATATTGCAATAAATTGCCTTTTAATTTTGAGCATCAAGAATAACTGTTTCGGTTAATGAACATTGTTGTGCTTTGTGTTGACCCAGCACAAGAAAGGAGGCTTTTGGCACCTGTTTCTTGTTGTTATATTACACCAAAAATGTACATCATGGCCAAGTCTTTAATCTTGCCTTCATTGTTTTGGAAATGCAATTTTTACCATTTAAAAAATGATTGAAAAAAGCTACCTCAAAAGATAAGTAATGCATTCTTAATTTCTACTATGTTAGTATTTTTTTAGGTTGATTATATTAATAACACCGAGATGATATTCCCTCTGTTACAAATGAGCCAACTTGTACAAGCCATGTACACTTAACAAATACTCGCTCACATAAATATTTGCCTGATCTTCTTATTGTAACCACAAGTCATTGGTAATGGCTTGTGGTGGTGTCATGCGATCTGGGGCCACATGTATCCATGATACGGACGCTCCTAACATGGCCCGCTTTTAGAGACTGGGGCGAATTGGGAACAGTCAGGGATTTTCACCCCACTATTATTGGCTGCGATGTACATGTACAGTTGTGACTCTCTGCACACGGGAACGATGGCTTAACGTCCCCTCCGATGCAATACTATCCAATATTGCCTCAGATAGGTGACAGCCAGTAACATTGCATCCCCTGAGTAAGAATGTGTATTTGATAATGCCTCAAATAAATGAAATCAAACAAGAACCTTGGAATAAGAATGACCAGTAAAGGTGCCCCACTCAGTTACAACTTATATTTTTCTGTTTCGTAGGAATGGCCATTGCCAACATACCAAAATTTCATTTGAATCGGACATACCATTTTAATGTGAGCGGTAATTGTGTTTATTACAATAGCCTGTAAAGTCCTGTCCAAATATTTTTCCACTTAGTGGAAACCATATTTTAGCTTGTAGCATTAAAATGGGAAAGAGATCAGTCAAAATATTTTGCAGATGAGATGAGAAAAATGCAATGTTTCTAAGGATACCAAAATTTCAGTTTCAATGGTTTGAAAGGAGGGGTCGAGGCTGAGGATCAGATGGCGCCCCTTGAAGTGTTTTTGCATTTTGTATAACAGTCACAACAGTGGCATAGGAGCACTTGGGTTGCAGGGGGGCACATCCCCATTTCCGGAATCATGTTATGCAGATATTCAGATTATTTGTCAAATCAATCAATCTACTGCTCTGCATCATCGTAATTTGCCCCTTCACAGTGAGCTTCACATATTTGTGTTGGGTGACACATATCGTCGCCAGCATTCAAATTACTGTCAGTATTCGCATTTTAGGTTTTTGCGAAATTTCGCTTAATTACTTAGTTCATTGTGTTCTGCCATCCACAAAGTTTCAAAATGTGCGGATGCCTAATTAATTTAAGTTTATAATTATAGGAGTTTTTTGTCATTTTCCTCAAAATCCTCATATCCGTATCACATAGTGTGTCGTATTTTTAAAATCGACATTCATTACACATGTTTGATATAGCGTTCTATTTGGCCGATCTCAAATAAAGAATTTCCCTACTATAATTGTGATGTATTTCCATCGTTCTTTCGTAAACAAGCTTTTCACCATAGTGATCTATTTTACGTACATGGAATAAACGGTGTGTTTGTTTTTTTTTTGTTGGAATATGGGTGTATTTGAACATACATTATTTTGATTTCACATACTTAATTAAGATATATAATTGTAGTTTTAAGTGAATTTATGGTTTATATTGACTTTAAAATGTTTTCTTCAAAACAGTAAAAAGTAAAGTCTCAAGATGCTTCGTGTATGCTTCGTTTTCCCGTATCGACATGAAATGTCGCGGTAGATTTTGAATTGCGATTTCCTCGGAAACCAGTTTGTAAACACGACCAGATGTGATTGGGAGACGTTTATGATTGCCAAGCTTTCTTCACAAGTTTGTGGTGTTAAGCATCCAGTTGGGGTTTCCCTACACAAAGATATTGATTAGCAAAACTGTTCAGAACAGAAGAAAATTTAGTTAGCTGGTATATTGTCTATGATTGGCGTTAAGGTGGAAAACTTACCTCTCTAAATAATTTTTTAGGTTACATGAAACCGAATTTATAATTAGAGAGATATCTGTTTACTTTATAATTCAGTATGTTGCTACTACGCAATGCAGACATCTCTATAAAGAACAAAGAAAATGAGACCCCCAATGACGTACAACTTCCCAAAAATCAGACATTACTCGCCCGTGCAGGTCAATTACGAGGATGAGTAGCAGTTTCTAAGAGACCATCAAGACAGGAAAAAAATTATATCAAGGTTAGTGTTGTGTTTTAAGCGAGTTGATAATTCAGGCCAATGCTGTGCTACAAAAGCAAAAACAATGTTCATATATCTCCCGATTGAACCTCTGTGTCCCATCCCAGAAACCCTTGAATTTTTATGTGCCTGGATGGGTCACGGAGGTCAATGGGATATGGAACAACACTAGTGCCTGAAATACGAAACTCAGTATTGCATAGCAACCATAGTGTGCACAGATTTCATTTTAACAGTTGGAATATCACAGGGGACAGTTTACAATACATAATGTTGGTAACGAAAACATGGCCTAAAGTAGCCATGGTTCAATCTGTCATATATTTTCTCCCTCAGCATGGAACAATATTTCAAGAAACATCTGATTGTAAAATTTTCAGTTAAATAGTCAGACTGTTTTGGAAAAGTAGAAACCCAAGATGATGTTACCAGAGGGACCGTACGACAATATGTGTTTGCTTTTGTGGTCAAACATGTCTTTTATCCCCTGGCTTGAAAGAGAAGCGGGGTTATGCTATCATGTTAAGGGTAGGCCCCTCGGCGGCGTCCACAATCTTGTGAATGGGATAACATGAGACCCAAAGGGTTATGGTGATGTAACTTGGTGGGTGGGGATCGGACTGCCATGTTTATCTGATTAGATTATGGGCATGGCATAGCTAATTAGTAACCTAATTGCATAATTAATGAGTTAATTGGGGTTTTACAAACTATCTGAAGAGCCATAAGTCCGTTTTGATGATTATATGTTTTCAAGAATCTACCGTCCCTATTCCATTTGTAACAAACCAGTAAATCAAAGAATTTCACAATATGAAGCCAATTTAAGTCTCCCTACGACCCGACTTGAATGTAAAGTCGGCATCAAATCCGGGTCATTGTTACTGCATCAATCCCATTTCTTCGGATAATAAATGCGGTAATTACGTTATGTTTTTTATTACCGTACGTATTGTTGTGTCCACAAATACGTACGAGACTATTGTTTATCGAACCAGGATCTCTGCCGGATCAACTGGAGCGACACTCGACCGAAAGGATGGTCAAAATCTCACAAACGCCAACGACGCCATTTTGTTGATCGAAATGAGGAACGAGTGAATGATTACGTCATTGAAATTATGTCCAAAATGGCTCGTTAGAGAGGGTTTTCAAGACAACAGGACCGGATAGGATATAAATGACTGGTCTGAACCTGAGATTCTTATAAAAGACGCCTTATGAACAGTTTCAAGCGGAGGCAGAGCAATTTTTGAGGGGTATCACAGAGGCACTCTGGCCAGTCTTGGCAGTCTATACAGCGGCACGTGACGATTACACTACCGTAAGGATAGCACTACACTAGCGGGTGGATGAACTAGGGGAATTGTCGATAAGTGCTGTATTGTTGAAATCACAGTTAACGACAATTTAATGTATTAGTACCATGCACATACATCATGATCACATCGCATCGGCATGATGGCAGGACTTGCAATGATGCATGGATGGCAGGCATGGGGGAGAAGTCTCTGCAGTTATTGGTAGTTACGGTATGTGTATAAGGCATATTTTAGACCTTTGTCTCTTCAATTGATAAGATTCTGAAAACATTATAATCATAAAAATTGGATCCATTCTTCGTCCCAATGCAAAATTATTGGTCTCGTCATGAGTGGTGGAAAAAACGGGATCAGCTTCGCTGCCCGATATTACTCACTCTGACTCGACCAAATAAATTTGTGCATTGGAACCCAAGAAACTTGGTGGTTAGATATGCTAATTAGGTAACCTAATTGCATATTAATGAGTTTAATTTGGGGTATTTTTACCCAAAAAAGCTGTGAAAAAACACAATTTATCTGAAGATCCATAAGTACGATTTTGATGAACTTGGGGAGGGGGGGGATATCATGTACTCTCGCCACTGATTAGGTTTGTGGCGCATAATATGCTAAATAACGTGCTAAATCATTACACTTAAATGATTTCCTTTACACCAATGTTGACCTGAAAACATATGCATTTCATTCTGGAGAAGTAAAGAAGGGATACTGCCCCAAATTACCATAATTACACCCCTAAAGAGAAATGGTCTCGACAGTGACCCAAGGTCACACCTCGTGTGACGTAGCTCTTCCTCAATTACGTTTTGGCCGACATCAGAACGGACGTGTTACCGAAGCCTCTGTCTATTTAGCAGCCAAAAATTATCTGAAGATTTTGATACTGGACTTGTTGTCATTCGATCGGAATACTCCTAGTTACTATACCAATTATCTGGGATATATCCTGGATTTATAACGCTCATTCGCGGAATAAACGTATCTAGACTTTACGCCGTCGGAGAGCTCTGTTTTGATCCTTGTGTTGCCGCCTTGCGGTATGTGATCTGTTGTAGCGGGAAATAAGGTAAACAAAGGCAGCCATGGACGCACGTGTTGCTGCTTGACGCCGTTGACTATATGTGTGAGTTTGTCTTGTTATTGTGTTATCGGGCGTTGCTCACGCTACCAATTATGTGGTCTTGGTGGTTGAGTAGTATTTTATATATGCTTGTGGTATACTTGAAGTAAAATAGTGAAAACTGTGTTTGAAATTTCTTTAACGTTCGGACTCGGTTACCGACTTGGTTTTGTGTCTTTGACGTTGCGTCACGGGAGACCTCCACGCACGATGGTTTATTTTTTCTATCCGGTTTTTTTTTATTGCGCCGTATTCCATCTAGCAACTAACGCTCAGACTCCCGTTTCATATATTGGCGCACAATTCGTTACGCTGCCCTGCCTAATTCATGATGGGACCCAATCCTTTTATGGGATCGAACACAGGGGCAAATTGTTTCCCGCACCGACAGGGCGCCTCTTTCGTCTCGACTACGGATGTGCAGTGGGCAACCATCGAAACATGGGTACGCCGCTAGTGTTGCGTTACACGGGGAAGGGGGGGGTAGTGGTAGTGGGGGTAGTAGTGGGACTATCCGGCCCGGGGTTCGCCAATGGACAGCCGGCTTGCTGATCGGGGTTGTCCCGAAGGTGATGGTGGTAAGCTGTCGGTTCTTCACGGCATGATGATGTGTGGCTTCGGGCCGCCCACGTCGGCGCGCCACCGGCCGCTAGCTCGCCTGGGTCAGCCCTAGGGGCGTACGGTGCAGGTAGACAGAGCGGTATGCTTGCCACTCCCTCTAGGGGCTAGGCGGCCGGTAGTGACGTTCGCGGTTGGTATGGGGAGTGGTGAGTGGTGATGGGAGGCCCAGGTCGCCCTGGGCTAATCCATCGCCGTTGTTATTCACACCTAACGTGGTTGTGGTCACGGTTGCTGTCGGGACTTCGGAAGCGACGAACCACGGTGGCCATTACTTCGGGGTGGGTAATGTTTTCGGCAAAACACTGGGGCCTTGGCCTCGGTTCCCTTTGCGGGAACGCCACACACGGTGGTTGAATACGCTCGCCTGGCACCCCGCATGAACTGCCTGCTGGTTATGTAGGCGCATTCCAGACTGGCGCCGCTAGCTTACTCCGGGCCCCCCTTCGGGGTTGGGTGGCGGGTGGTGATTCGCTGGGTTGGCCTCCGCAGATGCCCCAGCTGACTAGGTCGGCCCATCTTTTTTCTCAGGCCTCTCATGCGTGTACGCCTGCTGACGGTGGTAGCTAGTGCTGGCCTTCCGGCCCCGGTCTCCGCGGCGTGGTCCTACTATGGTGGGGTACCCGGTGGGTGCCACTGCCTTCTGGCATTCCTGCGGGGCAGCCTTCGTGGCTTACCCCTGCGGGGACACAGTACCGCCGCAGCATGCCTTCTCAGGCTACGCATGCTTCCCTCGTACGTGGCTTACACCGCCCCAGTCGAGCTGGACGTGGGTGGGACAAGCCTGGCATGCGTGCTTTCGGACCGGGACTTCCGCTTGCGGGAGCCCCTCCAGGCGATAGTCACTCCCGCCCTCGCCCGTCGGCTGCCAAAGCGCAGGCACCAGGTGCTGTCGGGGCTTCTTCTGACCCGCTTTCGAGCGCGGCATTTGCGTCGCGGCTGCAGCAGTTTGTATCCTTCTGGGAGCCGCTCGAGCTGCAGCGGTACAGCCTTGTACCGTGCACCGGGGTGCAGGGAGGTTTGATTGGATTGTACCCGTCCCTACCCCTTCCGGCTCTTTACGTGCTGGGACTTGGGGCCTGTCGTCCCCACGCCTTCTCGGCGGTTACCCTTCTTCCAGGGTGGGCTGGGTGCCGTCGGCCCCTAGTGGCTCCTGCGGCCAGCCACGCCAGTTTTGGCTTTGGTCCCCGCGGGGGGGGGGGCTTCTAGGTGTCGCCGCCCAGGTGGCCGCGCCTGGCCGTCCAACCTCCATACGCTCGTTCTGTTGCCCCGTCCTCCCAGGACTCCTTCCGGCCGCAGACTTCCGATTTTTCGGAGGGAAACAGCTGGTGGGATGGACTCGGGCTCGGATGAGAGTCACGTGGGTGATGCTCCTTCGCAGTCCAGCGACGTCCGACGGCCGCTTAGGAGCAGGAGGAGGTGGACCCTCTTCCCCGCGTGCACTCCTCAGGTGCTGCGCAGGACGGTGTAACGTCTCGGCCTGCCTTGCGCGGCCCGAAGCGGCGTGCGGAGTAGGGACAGCTCAATGATGGGTCTTCCCTATCCTCCCTACGGAACGCGCCAGGAGTTGACGCTTCCCACAGAAGTTGGTTCTTATGTGGAAGCGCTCCGGGGGGGGGGAGGTCATTCAAGAGCTCTCATGTTACCCGGTGAAAACTTTCGCCAGGTCGTTGAGAACTGTTGAAGGGGAGACTTCGACTCCTTCCAGAGGACTCCGACCATAGATATTGACCTAGCGGCCAAGTTACCGACGGGCAAGGCTGTCCCGACTGCGTTCTCCCCCCTCTGGGAGGACCATTGAAGGCACCTAGACATGGCCTGGGTGACCTCTGGCGTGGCCTAGGCGCTTCTCTATGGTCCTCGCCACGAACTCAGATCCTCGTTGGGCGAGGGTGTGGTTTTCTCCTCGGGAGCCTATCGATGGCTGGGACTGTCCTAGCCGCGCTAGTGACTCGGCAGACGGAGCTTCAATGTCGTTGGCGCGTCGCCATAGCTTACTGACCGACGCGAGAATGCCTGCTTCACACTTAGCACCTTGAGTTCCGATCACGCATCGGAACTCTCCAACACCAAGCCCGAGTCGCGGAACGTCCTCTTCGGAGGTTCGTTCAGTGATTCCTTGCGGGCCTCAGCGAAAGTGTAGATGTAGAGTCGGAGGCAGGACTCAAGGAGGCTCAGACGAAGATCTCCTCCCGGGATCTTCGGCTAAGAAAAAGAAGCGCGCGCGCTCATCTTCTCACCGTGCCGCCAAGCTGGCGAAGTCGACACTGCCTCAGCAACCCACGAAGCCCGGCTGCCCCGGCTACTACTTCTCAGAAGCCCGGGGCCAAGACGAAGACTCGTCCCCCTTTCCCAAAAGTATAAGGCGCTGGGAGGGGAAGAAGCCTGAGTCCATGAGGGCAAGCGGCCGCGTGGTCTCTCCTTCGGGAGGGGTCCTTACCACGTGCCGCTTACAGGTCTCTTGTTGGGGAAATGGCCAGCCAGGGCGAAAGAACAAGTTGGGTGATGAGTGTGGTGGAGAGGCGAGTAGCGGCGGGGGGGTACCGAAAAGAGTTCACCGCGTCACCCCCAGCGACTTCAATGCCGAGACCTACCCCGCTACCGGGGGAGCCGAAGAATCAAGTTCTTCTGGCCGAGGGCTCGGCCCTCCTGGCGAAGAGTGCCATCTCCCCAGTCGACACCCCCTTCACCGAGGGGTTTGGTCGACGTTCTTCTTGGCTCCCAAGAAGCGGGATTGGAGTCCCATCAGAACCGGAAGCCGTTGAATCAGTTTATCAGGCCGAAGAAATTCAGGATGGAAACCCTCGCGTCAATCCTGCGCTGTCCTTTGAAGGGGCGGAGCTGGGGAGCTGGGTGTCGTCTTTGGATCTGAAATACGCCTACCTGCACGTCCCCGTCGCAAAAAAAATTCCGACCGACCGACCTTGGCTACGGTTTCAAAATCGAGGGCACAGTAGTACGATAAATGTGTGGACGTGCCTCCACTTCGGACTCTCCACCTCTCCCAGGGTCTCCACGATGGGTGACCGGGGAAGTGGGCGCCTTCCGCAGGCGTCAGGGGGTCAACCTCTGCATGTACCGGGACGACTGGCTGATCTACGGCCGTCGCCCCAGGAAGAGGCCGGAATGGTCAGTCGTACCGTTCCGGTCGTGCAGAGGGTGGGCTTCATTGTCAACTTCGAACAAATCGAGCCTTTCCCCTCTCTCAGGACCATGAGGATCTGCGTGTGCTCGAGGCCTGCAACTGAACTTCCGGGCATGCGAACCGACGCCGAGAGGGTTGGATGTCGTGGTTCAGACTGCGACGGTCCATGGCGCTGCTACGCAGGCCCCTGCTGCGAGACTGCTTCTTTTTTTTGCCTTCTCGGCTTGATGGCGTCTGTCGACCTGGTCCGATAACTGTCGCTTTCATTGAGGCTGCTTTGTTCAAATGCACCTGGGCGGTGGCACTACAGGCCGATCAATCACCCAGATTCCCGTCTGTTCCCTATCAATGCAGGGATCGGGGAACACATGGCAGGTTGGTCTCACCGCCCCAGCCTGACTCAGGGTAATCTCTTTCCCTGTGCCTCCCGTCGATATGGTTATCACGCGGACGCGTCGAAGTCGGGTTGGGGGGTTTCACCCTAGACCTATGTGCTTCGGGGACGTGGTCCCGGGATGAGGACTCAGGCCCATGTCAATGCCTTGAGCTGTGGGCAGGGGAACGTACCCTAGCTCACTTCGAGTCGGAGGGACAACTCCAGTGTCCTAGACAGTAGGACAACTCCACCGTGGTGGCCGACATCAACAAGCAGGGCGGGAATCGGTCCCGGTCCCTGTGACTCGACGCATGCGATCATAGAGTCGGTGTCGGGGCCGGGCCATCACGATGTCCGCAGTTCACACGGGGGGGGCAGTCAATTTCTTGCGACGATTTCTGTCTCGCTGGCCGGGATAGGGCCCCCCTCGAATGGATACTGAACGGAGATGTCGTGCGGAGATCTTCGAGAGTTATATGTTCCTCAAGATAGACCTGTTCGACTCGGAAATGAGTCACCAGCTCCCTCTGATGCACCGGGACTCACGACCCGGGTGCGTACGCAGTCGACGCACTGGCGATAGGTGGAAGGGGTTCACGGCCTATGCCTTCCCGCCGATCCGATTCTACATCGCGTGGGGTTCGAAAATAGGGCGGGAGGCGTGCAGTGTATCATCATCGCTCCCTTTGGTGCCCGAAACACACTTGGTTTCGTACCGATGGTGGATCGATTGGCGGCTCTGCCGCTGCGTGCTGGAACGTCCGGACCTAGTGTCCCTTCGGACGGAGGGAGCGCCATTCTGTCGCTGGAGCAACCTAGAGTTGACTGACGTGGACCATTATCCGGCAGCGATACCGAGATTCTGGCTTTTCGAGAGGGCTGCCTCGTCATATCCGCTGGAAGAGGAAGTCCACATGGACGCTTACTCTAAGCGTCTTGGACCCCACGTCACGCTGGTTCTGTGAGCGCGAGAGGTGTCCCGACTCGGGCAATCTGTAGCCGAGAGACGGAATTTCTCAACTGATCGGCTTGATAGCGGGCTTTGCTTGAAACACTTCGAATGTTAGAAACTACAAGTCCGATATCAACTACAAGTCCGCTAACTTAGCGATCCATAGGGGTTTTGACGACGGATCTACCGTCAATGACGATGGCTCGATCCGTTCTCCTTCTAGAGGAGATGTTTAATACACGACCGCCGGCCAGGAAGACGGTTCCTCCCTGGGACCTTAATACTGTCTTAGAATTTTTAGTGAAAGCCCCCGTTCGAACCAATGGCTGAGGCATCACTACTTTAAAAAATGTCACATTAAGACGGTCTTTCTGTTCGCTCTCGCCTCTGGGAGAGACGATGCCGGAGATCAAGACTATCTCTATGTCAGCGTCTGAGTTCTCTCGAGACAGGGTCAAGTTGTTCTTAAGGCCGGACGTTCTGGCAAGAACGAGTCATCCTCATTCCGACACTCTACAATTATCTTACCCCGAATTGCATGTCACTCTTCGGGGCGGGAAGATCGCCTGTGGTGTTTCCCGTTCGTGGCCCTCGCGGACTATAAACGTAAACTAGTCCGCTCAGGGACACGAACGACTCGTTGTTTCTTACACACGCTTCCCACCATGGGTCCGCGTCAAACGCGACAATTGCTAGATGGATTGCGCTGTAATTAATGATTTCACCCAACGCGGGGATAGGAGCTTCACAAGCTCGAGCCCATTCGGTTCGTAATATCTCGTCGTCATGTGCCTACCACCGCGGAATCAGTATTGACGAAATATCGGACGAAAGCTCAGCTATGTCTGAGGGCTCCCACAACGTTTTCGTCAGTGTAGTACAGAAGGAAACGTTACAAACTCCTCAAGGATGAACGTGCGAGGGCACTCATGCAGAAACAACAATAAAACTCAACTTCACTATACATAAAGTCTCCCATCCGGTGCAGACTGTGACGCTCGCCTCGGAGTATTCCGTTGTAAGGTGAGCATCTTGTCCCCGATTTTTATGTTAAATGCCCTTTAGCCTTTTTGAACATATGTTACTTTATGGTTAGTGTAGGTCTTGCCTTTGGCTTGCACTTGTTGGCTGCTCTGAAATTATCATTGGTGTTCCACCTTCGACTGAGTGAGTCAGTCTTGTGTTGTTTGAAAATATTCATTCAACGTGTGGGTGGGTTTAATGCATATGTTAAGTCAACATTGGTTGTAAAGGAATCAGGTCAGTGTAATGATTTTATTCAAAAAACACATTATGTATTTATAAATAACCCCTCTAAAATGAAGCCGGATTTCCTTTCAATGTGGACATTTACCACTTCCAGGCCCGCCCACAGCATGATATGTACGCACGTCCGTGTGGCTGGAGCCAAAACGGAATTAAGTAAGAGCTAAGGTCGACAGGGTGTGACCTGGGGTTCATGGTTGAGAACATTTCTCTTTTAGGGGTTGTTTTGGTAATTATGGTAATTTGGGGGCATTCCCACTTCTCAGAAGGGGAATGCATATGATTTCAGTCAAACATTGGAAAGGAAATCAGGCTTCAATTAGATGATTTATAAACATTATGTGTTTGAATAATTTGCCCATATGTATGGGGCTAAATGGGGTTATTTTAACCCAAAAACAAAAACCGATCCCGCCAGGGGGGATTTTGTAGCAGTTGAGAACCGCGGACAGCATTTTTGGCTGTTTGTTCATGGAAATAAAAGTTAAAATTCCAGGCCTTAATTTCACGGGGGGTTAATGAGAAAAATACTGAAAATTTTCTGATGCACCAAAATCTCAAAATGTTCAGCCATTTAACTCAATCATTGTAAATATTACTTGTTCTGTGAAAATGTAACCTCAAAGGTCTTGTTTGACACAATAGTAAATTTAAGTGATAGTATATGTAATGTAGTCTTATTGTCGGTGATTTTGATATTTAACAAGTCAGTCATTTTAAACTACGCAATTTAGGCTGTCCAAATGTGTGTTGTTCCAATCAATTCTGATTTAGAGTCGATCTACAATCTTGTTCATATGTCCTGGAACAATGAAAGAGATATAGCTTAAACACATTGTACAAACTATAACTTTTCTTTACCCGTCCCCTCCAAAGTCGGTGTTGAAAATAATATGCATCGAGATTGACAAAGTGTTCGTGCTTAGGCAACATTGAATTTGAGGGGGCGGGAACCAAATATCTGCAAAAAGTGTTCCAACATTTTTATGAAAAAGATTGTAGTTACTCTGACAGCGAAAATTTTTTCTAGGGGAGGCATTTCAGTGACTTTCACCTTTAAACTATGAAGACCTTTGCCAGGAAGAAACCTTGACAACATTTGATGTCCCTTCCGGGATGTTTCAAGGGATGGAGGTTTCATCCCATCCCTGTAGGCAATGCGGGATTGAAGAAGGTGTTCGATTGATTTTCCTCTTGTGTCTGAAAGCTGTTGGAGACATCCAGATCAATATTGATAAGAACATCAAACACATGCAGGTTGAGATTGATGAGAGCAACTTGTTAGGCAAGGAGATATTAAATGAAACGAGTGGGAAAAATAGTTGTACTTTTTTCCAGGCTATAGCCATAGGGGATGTTATAAGGCAAGAAAAAAATTTGACAACCCCATTTTTAAAACATTTAAAAAAAAAAAAAAAAAGTGGATCTTTTTTTTTGGGGGGGGGGGGGGTCTGAGACGTCACCAGCGTGTCAAGTGCACTATGTTGTAATACAGTGGCAGTAATTTTGTAGTGTGTTCAGTAATTAAAAGTACAATGTATCTCAAACCAGTGTTAACAGCACTGGCAAGTGTTTGCTGTAGCAGGTTGTACAGCAGGTTCTATGATATGCCAAGGCCTATTTTTCTCCAGCAGAAATTACCTTTTTGAAGGCTTGTTCTATCAAACACTAAATCTGGGGTAAAATAACCCCAGCCGGACTAGCTAAAAATTTCGTGCAAACATTCACCTGTTGAAGTGATATCAGATCTAACTGCCAGGAGCCTTTATTTTTAATCCTATGCTGGTAAATATGGCCTCCTAATATTCAAAATACATGCTAGTTCATTATAAAAAACCAGCAGGGTTGTGGGTTTATGCAAGACCAATGCAAAGGTGAGAATGATGCGGCAGTTTCTGCCCCCAAACAGAATCACATTTATTTGCAGTCACTTAAAATATGACATTTAAAAAAAGCGACTTCAGATTTTGGATTTTTAGGGATGGGATGCGAGAACTATTTTCTTTTAACTGACCATATAAAAAAGATCCATAATCATGTCATGTAATTTATCTCTTGCTAGGTGATTAAATTAAAGTTAAAGAACTTAATTCTGATTTTTTTTTCGGAGTGAGAGAGAAAACTCTGACCATCAGGCCTTAAAAAAATTTTGTGGGTCAGATTATGCCAATTCATTTGTTTGGTAGATTCGTTATTTATTTTCCTCGGCATTTGCAGAATTAATTTAAATTAACAAGTTCCTCTTCGTCAGAAGAAGCTTTACAGCGCAATTATCCAGTACACTTTTCCCCCCCCGCTTACTTATATATAGATTTTAGCCTGAAGTGAATTTGTTATATCATAAATATACATGCGAGTTAGTATGTACAGAAACTGCTACAAGTTCTACAGAAGTACATAATACATGGTGTTCCAGTTCTTTGCTTGTTCCTGGCAAAGTATTATGGTTTAATAGACAAAGACATAACAAGAACATTTCAGAGAGGAGAACAGTAAGGGTCAAAAAGACCAAAAAAATACCCCACCGCAGCAGCACAAATGTGACCACAAAAATGAAAAGCAAGGACAAAGAAGGAAAAAGAAGGAAAACGTGCCCTATTTGCTGCAAATAGAATCTCCTGAGTTCAGGTGAAAAAAGAAGCCATGTAATTCCTGTTGCAGAAAGCACATGGTTCTTGAAAACTGTGTGTGTCATAAACCTGGATAAGCATTGCCCAGGAACGTTGGTCAGATATAGCATGAGCCATCAAGGCAAATTAAATGATTGCTTAAAAAAAACAGGATGCCAATAAGGAAAGATGAGTTGTTTGTTTAAAGAGATATGAGGACAATTCCAGAAAGAAGAAGAAGCCACCCATAATTTTTTTTTTCGAATCCCGTTTTTTTTTTTTTTTTAAATGAAAAACTGTTAAAGTATAATTCAGATTTTCACCTCAAGTGAATAAGCCAAATATGTCGTCTTTATGTAATAGATGATGATTTAGTCATTTTCTGTGTGCACGAAAAAAAATCAAAAGCCTTGGTTTCCTAAGGGGACAATTGCTGTATACAGCAAGTTCAAAACAAAGTTGGCGGTTTCTTTGTACTTGTTTGTCCATAAACCTGCCAAAATGTTCAAATTCATATCCTCAAAAAAATCTCCTGGCACTTTAAGCAAAATCAAGATTCAATTTCAGTATGTCCAGTTTCTGTTATGTATTGTGCTGAAACCCCTTAAAAATTTTAGGTTCCAGAATCGGTATATTTTGTGTCCAATCAGGAAAAAACTGAAATAAAAAAGCAAAGTGAACATTAAAAGTGGCGTATATCTTGACTGTAGTAGTATGTAGTAGTAAAACCAAAAGTTTCAAATTTGGTTTTTTGTTCCCCGTAAACGGGGGTGGGCGGATCAACTCACACTAGCAGCAATTGCCCTTACTCCTTCCATCCACTTCACCCGATTCAAATGACCCATCCTCAACCCAACATCCTACTCTCCTCTTCCACTTGCTTCTTCCATGTCTTTTTGGACGTCCCCTCATCCTCCTCAAACCGCTCACCCCGAACTCAAAAGCCCTTCTTAAGGCATGCTGGTCATCCTTCCTCAACACATGCCGCATACCACGTACACTATTAATCCATTGCTTCCAAAGCATCCGATGGTAGTAGTTCTTGCTATCATGCAGGTCCGATCGATGGCCATGATGTTAATATCATTCGTACTGTTGAATGGTGTGGGGGCAATTCACATGGAATAGGCTCGTACAACAAACAAAATCCAAAACACTGCTACTTAATCATTGTCTGTTGTAAATCCATACTAACCAAACCACCAAATGGAAATGAGAACCACACCGCTTAGTTTCATTGCCATGTCAATGAACATGAGGAGAGTGGTAATTCTGATTCAATCAATTCGCCTCTTAAAGCATAACAGCACATTCTTTTGTGTCCGTCTACAAAATTCCAGAAGGCACATAGGGATTACTCTGGTCGTAAGTTTGTGTGCTGTGTATGTGTGGTTGGGTCTTTTGGTCAAAATGTTAACCCTTCAGATATTGCAATGCCGTCTGAGTTCCAGTAAGGCTACGATGATGTAACCTGGTGGAAAGGAGGGGTTTGGTGGGTGACAGGTTGGTGACCTCATGGGACCGGGGTGACCTTGTACCTTTATGGCGCCAGTCAAAATGTAACCCCTTAATATATTGCAATGCCGTATGAGTTCCATAATGCTACGATGATGTAAGCTGGTGGAAAGGAGGGGGTTGGGGTGGGTTGTCTGTTGGTGACCTCATGTGACCTTCGTGATCTCATGTGCTTCGTTATCTCTGTGACCTTTGGCCCATTCAAACCGCGATGTGTCAGAACGACACTCGCGGTCCAGGGACCGCAAATGTAATTTTTTGCAAAGCACCCCCATTTTCCAATGTTACAAAAAAAATTGCACAGTTGCATTGGTAAATTGGCTGGTAACTTACCTGTGAATGGCCAAAGCTTAACATGTCCCAATGTATTGCAAAGAAGTTACTTTGGGTAATCCATGTCCGATAATATTCATTGGTTGCTGAACAAGTCTTCAATATGAAATCAGGACAATTGTACCATTACATTTATGCTCATCCATTAGTTGTTTTCAGTTGGTTTTAGACAATTCAAGTTAGAAGGTCATTTTTCATGAGGTGGCATTATTGTCCCCGCCGAACGAGTTCGTAACTGGGACTATAAAAGAGCAGCGTCCGTTCGTCCGTCCTCTTTCGTTCGTTTCGTCCGTGATAAAAATGTAACCCCTGGGTATAACGATTATCGTGAGTTCCGTAGGGCACAATGTGTACTTGGTGGAAAGAAGCTGGTTGGTGACTTTTTCTCTACCCTGATTAGATTTTGGGTCGTAATATGCTAATTAGTAATCGCATTTGCATAATTTATGAAAAATTTTCCTGCAATGCCTGTGTACAAGTTTCCTGAGTTCCGTAAGGCGTATATGATGTACCTTGGTGGAAGGAAGTGGGCAGAGGAGTTCTCGCGCCATGAGTAGATTTTGGCGTATCTTGGGCAGATTGAGTATGCAAATTAGCTAATTAAGCTGACAAAAATCAGCGTACTTGCTATACTTTTTTTTACACTGTACTTGTAATACTCAAAATTCCTGCGCTGCTTGAAGCCTATCATGGGCCACATCCCTTGCAATTTTGAAAGTATGTGATTATGTGGCCAGCCCAAGGGCTTAGGTTTGCAAAGGAGCTAATTAAATATGCGTATTGTTGTATCTCTGAAAATGTACGTCGGAAGGAAATTCCTTCACTACATGACTACTATGCCATAGGGGTGTTGGGGAGGGGGTAGGGTGTGCAGGGTGTTGTGGAGGGAGGCGTGTTGCTGGGTGTTGGGAAGGGGAATGCGGTTACGGGGTGGTGGGGTGGGGTGGGGTGTTGCGTGGGTTGGGGTGTTGAGGGGTGTTAAGGAGGGGGGGGGTGGGGATTGCAGAGTGTTTGGGGAGGGGGTGGGATGGGTTGGAGTTGTGGGGTATTAGGGAGGGTGGGGTGGGGTTGTGTTTCGGTGTGTTGGGGTGGGGTGTTGCGGGAGTGTTGGGGGTGGGGTGTTGCGGGGTGTTGGGGAGGGGGGTTGGGGTTTTGCAGGGTGTTGGGATTGGGTGGGGTGTTGCGGAGTGTTCGGGAGGGGTGGGGTGCTTGTAGTTGCCTTTTATCCGCATGTTAGTGAGCGCGACTTCTCGGGACATATTTTTATACGCATCGCGTAATACGAGTTCCCTTGTTTCTCAATAGACGGACACAAATTGGTGCTCCTCCCAGCTCATGAATACAATCGAGGATGCTGTTTCTATTTACAAAATTTGCTTCTTTTATGACAAATCACACTTTTTTGAGCATTAACCATTTGCAAGTATAGTTCTCGACAATTACCCAATGGCGCTCAAAAATCTCAATGTTGAAAAATTGGAGGCGCTCTATTAATTTTTTACATTATTACCAGCTGGTATCATAGGCATCTGGTGCAGATATGTTTTATTAAATTATGCTCTCAAAAACAGCACAAGTAAACCTAAAAATGTAGAACTTTTTCAATGACTTTTCAAAAAAATTTCCAAAACCTCACCCTGCGCTGATGGCGGATCACATTCTCAATTAGTGGGCCCTACCTTCGTCACCGGTGTACATAGACTTCTCAAACCCCACCAATCAACAATGAGCTTGCTCCACCGTTTTAGCTGCTGCTCATACGCAAGAAGAATTCTGTTATTTGTCATTTATCTGTAAATCAGGATAAAGTACAATGCTGCATTTTGCTTGGAAATGTATTACTAGCATATATATCTTTTTTAACCATTCACCTAATTGTCTTCATCACCGGGTAGACAAGCGGAATAGTGGGTTGAAGACCATAACAAATAAAGATGGCAACAGTTCATATATTATTGTGGCCACCCGGGCACATGAATTATAAAAGATGACTCAGAATAATTATTTGGGGGATTTCCTTTTCCTTATGGCGCTATAAAAAACACCAAAGTCTGAAATCTGATTTAGTATCTTTGATGAAGGAGCATTATGAGTAATTTAAATCGAAAGAGATTGTCTTCCCACTGTAATTTGATAGTTTTGAGACCAAACACTTGCTTTTTTTCATGGTATTTATTTGTTTAAACATATTAATAAGAAAATTTAGACCATCACATGACCAACAACAACCGTTCTATGTGCTGAATTGCTGTCAATTTTTCCCCCTCGCGCTTTAGCGCAGCGAGGGTGATAGTCATTGACGACGAGTCTCGATTTTGTTGTGTTACGACTATCATGGGGAGGGGGGTCAGGGGCTTCAATTTTAATCGTACGTCGATGAAATTTTTGGTAGTGGGTAGGGATGGATATTTTAGCATGTCTCCACAAGCGATATCCCGAAATCGGGGGGTGTTTTGGCCTCTCGTGAGCGGTTTTTCGGGCTGTTGATCTTTTAGAATTGGAGGGATATTGGTAATATTCCGTGAAGTTACGACTATGCGGCCGTGCATTTAGATTACGCCCTGGCCCGCCGAGGTCTGGCATTTGGCAAAGAATTCTCCGTTGTGTTCTTCTCTGGTTCATTAAGACATAAATCGATCGAGTCACGCTCCATTGTGGGTATGCCTATCATTGAATGGTGTTTGTAAGCTCCATCTATTCAAGGGTATCACCAAAATAATACCTTGGGACAGATCTTCCCGGCAATATACGGCGGTCAGTATTCCCAGGTGTGTCTGTGTCCCAGACTCCGAAAGGTACTGAAATATGATGGCTCGGGCGAACATCAAACATTTTCCACGGTGCTACGGCACTAGCAGCTAATTTAATATGCCGATCTTACTTTCCTCCCCGCATCCGACGCAGTCAGAGAGATTGTGCACCAATCGATTTGTAATATCAAACTCATGTGGACTCGTTTATATTTTCCCTTGGGCCCCTTACACCAATTGAGATTCTAATTACAACATTACGTGAACCTCGTTGATAAAAAATATGTTGCCCTTGCCCGGCCTGAGCTAATCTGATTTGTTACAGGGAGTCCTTTACATCGGTCGTATGTACGGTTTGGCGGTAGTGAAACGTCAAGTTTCAACCTAGCACCATCGCTCACCGGAGTTTACGTAGCTGAAATTATACATTCTTCGAAACAACATTGGACCAATTCTGATTAGAAACGAAAACAATGATTCTTAGCACAAGGTTGGGTGGATTCACATTCAAATACCGTCTGTTCTGCAGGGGGGGGGGGGGGGGGGAGGTTTTTCCTTAACCACAGGCAATATTATACAATATATACTGACATGAGTCTCTGGTTAAAACTATATTGGCCCGAGGTTACTGCAATATTTCTATTTTGCTGAGGGTCTACTGCCCCTCAGCAACATAGCACTATTGCAGTCAACGAGAGACCATAGTTGTTAACAGGAGGCTCGAATAAGGCAGTATATATTTGTTTTATATACGTTCATTCATATATCATTGTTCATTGATTGGTTAAAAGATTTTATTATTACAAGAATGAAGAGTAAAAATTCATACTTACCCATGTCATGTCAGCCATTTCTGCAGTCATGTAATTTCCTGCTTGCATTTCACCAAGTTCCAAATAGTTTTCAGGTTCCAAATTTCCAAAATTTCAATTCATTCAGTTCATTAAAACACTCGTAACTTCCAAGTTGCAAAGTTATAAAATGCCACAGTAAATTTTCAGTACCGATTCGAAGACGGCCTCAAAATAAATTGTCAAAATTGGATACCAGGAGAAATTCACCCAAGGTTCCAATAGTTTTTCAGTTCCCCCACTAGTTCCAAAAATTTCAAGTTCATTAAAGTTAACTACATCAGTAACTTCCAAGTTGGCAAAGTTATAAAATGCCAACAGTAAATTTTCAGTAACCGGATCGAAGACGGCATCCAAACAAATGTCAAAATGGATAGAGAAATTCACCAAGTTCCAAATAGTTCAGTTCAAATAGTTCCAAAAATTCAAGTTCATTAAGTTAAACACCGCAGTAACTTCCAGTCAAGTTAGAAAATTCCAACCGTAAATGTTCCAAGTTCAACTTTTAATCCACGTAAAATCCAGATGTTTTACAAGTTCATGAAAACTCAACATTTTACATTCTGAAAGTTTACTTTGGGTAATTATTGTTTGTTAAATATTTACCATACATCCATGGAAGTTGAAGCTGCATGGGTTTTGGTTGCGGACCTGGTACGGTGTTACTAACATCTTTGAAGAACATTAGACACTAGCTATGTCATCAGAGCGGTTCCACTTGGTCCAAGATAGCGGCTCTGTCTCACCAACACTGCAAAGGCTTGATGATTCACCATTTGCATTGGACGGAGTACACTAGTCGATGGACCTGGTGTGTTACATGGTTACAGTAGAGGGAGCTGGAGTGACAGTACTACAGTAGTTGATGGAACGCCTTTGTTGAGGGTACAGAAATTATGTCAGACATTCCTCCCTTCTTTTCTTCGCTAGTGGTACCGTAGTATTTAATTGAGGTTTCAGAGCGATGGCCAGACATGTCATAATTCACGGTTGACACTCCCATGGTCAAGAAGCGTACAGGTTGTAGCCCGCAAACATGATTAGTCTTTCTCTTTGCAGCCTGCAGCTAAGCTGATCTTTTTCATCTTCCCTTGAAGTGTGTCCTGCCGGGGTGCATATCATACCATACATCATCGGATTCTGCAACCTTCTTCTTAGCCCGCTGCACATCCACTCACACTTAGATTCCAAATGCTCTAGATACCTCTTCAATGTTGCAACAGCACGAGAATTACCAGGAATACTATACATCCTACCTCCTTGGCTCTTCACATCATCACTGGCATGTTCTTGGTACCAAGGTCTTTCAGGCTGAAGTACTCCCCTTCATTTTCTGCATCTGTGTGAAGTATGAAATGTTTCATGTCGCATGATCCTCAAGTTCTCCATTCCCCTATTGGCGAAGTAAATCATAGTATCTATAAAACCTTATCTTGCAAGCACGTGCTGTTTCAACATCGAGATTACTTTGAATGCGGTCCATATCGGTCCTTGGAGATGGAGGGTGTTTTCTTCACAACAGCCGTTCCATTTTGCTTCAGGGTATGCAGTAAAGCTTTGAATGCCTTTTTGGATACGAGAACTTGATCCTTTTATTGTCTGGTATCCATACCTTTTTCTCTTTCATGTAAATGTCGCTGCAGACCAAATCATATCGCTTGGATAGATTCTGCTATACAGATTTCTACTTATTCCTCACACCAGCGTAAAATTTCGAAAGCAAGACATCCAGATCGGCAGTGTTGAGTTGGTCATGCTCGATATCAGCCTTCTTACAATAATCAAACACGGACACGCTGTACTTAACCTGCTTTTTAGGTTCACACTGTCGCACCATCGATGAATTTTACATTTCATTCGTCACTAGAAGCGGGACTCTTGGCTGATTTGTAGCCGGGCCATCACTCACGGTGGTACTTTCCGTCCGTATCCCTTGACAATTTGTTTTGATTTGCGTGGGAAGGCTGTCGTCTGCGCGAGTAAGGTCACATCATGATACACAGGGCTGACAGTGGTGAGAAAATGTCAGCGTTTTATATAGGAGGTCGTATATTATTCTCATCCATAAAATGTGTCGCCAAAGTCACTCTATCGATGTTGATAACTGTGGTCTTATTAGTGTGGCGAAAATGGAAGCCGTAAATAGTATTTTGTGGAAGCCGTAATAGTTTCTTTGTGAGAGCCGTAAATAGTTTTCTTTTGAGAGCCGTACATATTCTTTTTCTGGCAGAATGGTATATTTATATTTGATCATGTGGGTGCCTATTTAAACCATCAATGAACAAGAATATATGAATGACTATATATTGCACGAGTGCATATACCACATTGCTACAGTACCGTGAGTGTGGTCGCTATTCGTACTAGTATGATATGTTTGGCATATGTTGCAAGAGTTAAGTTTAGTGAACATACAAATACAACGTGGATTGCATCAATGATGCCCGTGGCTATGATTTGGGGCAGCTTCAACCAGTACTCAACAGACTTGGATTTGATCATTGGTTTGTAAATTTAATAAATCATAGTATGTTTCATGAACAACACTCCAGCCCTTGGCCATGTTTATGAGGTTGTCACGATGACACTTTTTGGTGTCCGTCTGCAAGAATTGGCATAAAGTCACATACGGATTGCTTTAGTCGTATGTCAGTATCTCTGTGTGTGTGTGTTGTTGAGCACGATTTTAATCTTCTTTCTTCACAGTGGTGGCCGACTTTGTTTGGTCCTTTATCATTTTTTCACTTAGATGTTTTTTAAATAAGCCTATAGCTTAATGGCCCTGTTGTGTTCGACTATATAGAGGCTGCACAAAAATATAATTTGTTTCCTGGTTCCCCGACCGACCCGTTGGCGACCCCCCCGACTCAGTAAATTTTGTCAATGTTTTTCATGATGACAACATACACAACCAGTATGTTATTTAGCATTTTAGAGCACATTTAAACTTATTTTGTTTTCAGAATCGTCCCTCCTGAGATCTAAGTACTGGTAAAAATAGCCAGTAAAACAGTGTATTGGCTCATCTCACAGCTGGCAGTAAATTACGGCTATTATTTGGACAGTTTGGCTGAGGGAGGCTAAGTGATTGGTTGAAATATTTAGGGATGTTTCATTCTTTCTTGAGGAGGGAGGTTCATGAGTTTTGGTCTGTCTTTGTCTTAGTAGTTCCTGGGCTAAATTGATTATGAACCGGTGTCAGGTGGAATAAGGTGGTTATAGGTCAGGAAGTAGATGTTGGGTTGCAGGTATAAGGTGTCTGGGGTTTGTTGTCAGGTATACGTGTCAGACATTTGGACCCTAGGTTTTGGGTGTCATATGTTTGCTGCATGAAGGGTTAAGGGTGCCAAGTGTTGAGTGTTAAGTGTCAGATCTTGGATGTCCGAGGTAACAGATTTGGGTGTTGATGTCAGATGGCATGCTGTGTAGGTGTTGGATTTCAGGTGGGTGGTCAGTTTGGGTGTCATGTTGAGTGTCATTGTTTCAAATGTTGGTGTCAGATGTCGCTGGGAGATTTTGGGTGTCAGGTGGCTTGTGTCTTTATGCATCGGTTTGATTGTCAAATGTTTAGGGCAGGTGTTGGATATCAAAATGTTTGGGTGTTTATGTTGCAGTGACAGGTGTCATGTTGGGTCAGGTGATGGGTGCCATGTTGGTGTCAGTGATGGGTGTTATGTGACGGGTGTCATGTTTGGTGTCAGGTGCTGGGTGTCATGTGTTTGGGTGTCAGGTGACAGTCATTTTGAGGTCCCATGTTGGGTGTCAGGTGATGGGTGTCAAGTTGGTACAGTGGGTGTCACTGTTTGGGTGTAAAGTTTTACAGGTCAGTGACGGGTGTCATTTGAGTGTCCCATATTGGGTGTCAGGTGACGAGTATCATGTTGGGTGTCGTGACAGGTGTCATGGGTGGTGTCATGTTGGGTGGTCAGGTGATGGGGTCAGGTGTTGGTGTCAGATGGTGTCCTTTACAGGTGTCCTTTTGGTGTCAGGTGGACGGTGTCAGTGTTGAGTGTCAGGTGATGGTGTCATGATTGGGTGTCAGGGACCGGTGTCATGTTGGTTGTAAAGTCACAGTGAGGGTGTCCATGTGGGTGTGATGTTATGGGTGTCAGGTGTTGGGTGTCAGATGATGGGTTATTGATATGGGTTTCAGGGTGTTATGTTGGGTTTCATGTGATAGGTGCAATGTCTGGGTGTCAGTGGGTGTCAGGTGACGGTGTCATGTTGAGTGTCAGGAGACGTGTCAGGTCATTTTGGGTGTAAAGTCCAGGTAACGTTGTCATTTGGGTGTCAGGTGACGAGTGTCATGTTGGGTGTCATGTGATGGGTGTCATGTTGGGGGGTGTCAGGAGACTGGTATCATGTTGAGTGTCATGTGTTATGTCGGGTGTCAGGTGATAATTGCATGTTTGGGGGGGGTGTCTGTTGGGTGTTGGTGGGTGTTTCGAAATTAAGATTCAGATGTTGGTGTAGATTCTGTGTCAGGTTTTAGGTGTTAAGTTGTCCGGAGCCAGTTGTCTGGGCCAGGATCGTTTCTGTGTCCTTGTCAGTTATCTGGTTCCCGAGTTTCGGCTGTACATATTTAGCATTCTAAAATTAAATGTGTATAGTAATAAGGACACAAGATTCTGAAAACAAATAATAATGGATGTTTTTTCCCTCTCGCAATACTCCCAATCATCGGTCTCCCTATGAGTTTTTTAAAAAAATTGACGAGTCGCGCAGCGACGAACACAATTTGTTTAAAAAATTTCATAGGGAGACCAATTGGAGTATTGTGCTGCTCAATCCATCCAATTTTATTTACCATTTGATGATCCGCGGCTGATAAAAACCATGAACAACTTCAATCCTTCCAGTTTCAAGTGAGAGCACACGAATTTTAATTGGCTTCTGTATTTTGTGGCTAAAAAACGAAATGAACAAATGCCTCATTGGATACCGCTTTATTCTTTCATGCATGCACAACGTGGCATAACGGAAAAAGCGTGTAATCCTATGGGGGTTCTGTTTTGTTTCGTTTTCGCCCAAAATACAGTAAGCCCCAGGGCAAATTTTTCTATCTCGGTGTGTGCCATTGATTTTATGCCCTGTGTTTCTGGCTTTATTTTGTTTTGGCAAACAATTTTTTCAAATTGGGATGTAGACATAGGCCCTAATGAGTAGTGTTTTTTGTTTTTGTACTCCTATGAAAAAAAAATATGCTTTGCCCCCTTCATCGGTTTTACCATAGGTTTATTCCCATTTAAGTGACAAGGGAAAAAAAAAACAGGTTTTTGCATTAATCTTTTACAACATGAGTTAATCATGTCATTTTGCCCTCCTAAGCTTCCGCAGCCCTGTGCTATAAATTGATAAGCGAGGGTCATGCATCGTGATGATGTTCTCGTTTTTTTTTGGGGGGGGGGAGATTTTAAGATTTTCATTTAATAGGTTCCTCTTGGAAAGTTTATGGATTTAAAAAAAAACACTATCCCTTCTGAGGCAAATTTCCATTTTTAAATGTCACATATCACTGATACCTTTGGCCCACCTGCTTGCGGCAGTGTTGTTGGATGTGTTGGAAAAAAAGGGTTAAACATTTGAATGTAATATCCGCAGACTTCGATGGATTTTTAAGAACCAAAAGAGTCATGGTGCAACGGGATTCCTCCATTTGTGAGGTCATGAAGTCGCATACCAAGGTCCAAAGGTGTATGAGTCAAAGTTGTAAGTTGGAAAAATGTAAAATTAACTGAGCCAAACTGATATTTGGCATGAGAATTAAGGCGAGGGACAGTTGACCTTTGTAGCAGGGTTTCTAGATGTTGAACAAAGGTCAAAGGTCATCTAGAGGCTCAATTTGGGTAGAAATGCCCACCAAGTTAGTCAAAATGGGACAGCTGACCTGAGCAAAAAATCAATCCGAGGTCCCAAGTTTCACAAAATAGGTCAATGCACAATTGTGGATGCACTGTTGAGCTATTGCTCAGGGTTTGGTGTTGTGGTCATTGTGTGGTTGACCACATATGGGGATTCTAATGTATATACCATTTAAAACGTAACTTTTTTCATTAAGTCGAAAGTTTTTCTTAGGTGGGTAGTAATGAGAAAATACAAAAAAAAAGTAGCTTAAAAATACATAGTAGGGTTCAAAAATTTACAGTCCCATTCTAGAAGTTGGGAAGAAGGTTTTTTGAATGTTGTTTTCGTGTATTTTCAAGGTGCTGAACAAGATATTTTGGGTTCCAACACATCTGGGAAATGTGGGGAACTCTCGCTAGAGGGCGTTTTTCAAAATGGCGCCCAAAATTCCAAAAATGGCATATTAAAGCTAAAAACAGCTATCTAATAGGTTAATATGTATAAATTTGGGGTATTTTTAATGCTGATTATTGTATAATGCTATTCAAATATAGAATTATGCAAGTACACGTAGAGGGAGCGTTTCCAAAATGCTGCCAAAATTCTGTATATATAATAGCCTTTTTGGGACAATTATCAATTAATTATTAGTGAATACAGTATAAAATTCAAAGTGAATTGCAAGATTTGAAGGTATTGTTTACATTTTCAAGGATGCATGAACAAGATATTTTGGTCCAACCTCTGGGAAATGTGGGGGGAGGGGAACTCCGCTGTTGTAGAGTGGCGTTTTCAAAATGGCCGCCAAAATTCAAAAAATGGTTATTTTAAGCTAGAGAAACGGCTATCTGAGAATCCAAATGAAATCAAATTTGGGCGTGGTATTTCGAATGCTCTCTAGTATTATGACTGATATTTAAAAAATTAGGATTTATGATAGGAACCTTAGAGGCGGCTTTTGCAAAAATGGCCGCCCCAAACTCCAGAAAATTGCATAGTGACGATAAAAACAGCCAGCTAAGAGTCACACATGAAATCAAAATTTCGGTGGTTTGTTATGCTAGTCTAGTTATTGTATTTGCTATTCCAATGATAAGTACCCGTGGAGGGCGCTTTTTCAAAATGGCGGCAAAAATCGGTATAATAGCCTTTTTGGGACCGTTAGCAATTAATTATTAAAGTGTACAATTATAAATCAATGTGAAGATGGTGTGAAGGTATTGTTTACATTTTCAAGATGCTGAACAAGGTATTTTGGTTCAAACCTCTGGAAATGTGGGGGAAACTCGCGTTAGAGGGCGGTTTTTTCCAAAATGGCCGCCAAAATTCCAGAAAATTGCATATTACGGACTAAAAAAAGCCATCTAAGAGTCCAAATGAAAGCAAATTTCGGTTTTGGTGTTGCTTTAATGCTAGGTATTGTCTTATGCTATTCCAAATATTAGAATTCATGATAAGTACCCTAGAGGCGCTTTTTCAAAATGGCTGCAAAATTCCATTTACAAATTAGCGTTTTGGGGGCTGTTTCAATTATTATTAATTCAAATAATCAAAGGGAAGATTTTAAGATTGTTTTTTTTTATATTTCAAGGATGCTGAACAAAATTTTTAGGAATTGGCGGCCATTTTGAAAACAAAACGCCCTCTAGCGAGAGTTCCCACATTCCCAGAGGTTGGACCAAAATAATAATCTTGTTCAGCATTCTGAAAATGTAAAAAAGACCTGCAAACATCTTCACTGTGATTTTAAATTGTATCCATAATAATTAATTGATAACGGTCCAAAAAGCTTATTATACAGAATTTTGGAGCCAATTTGAAAAAGCGCCCTCCACGGGGGTTTTATCTTATCATAATTTATAATTAGTGGAAATTGCATAATACAATAACTAGCATTAAGAAACATTGAAATTTGATTTCATTTGGTCTCTGAGATGGCTGTTTTTATCCTTAATATACACACACTGGCCAAAAGTATTGCACATGCAGAAAACGAAATTCATAATCACACATTGATTTCAAATATACCATGGATTCGTGACCACACAATACGTATTAAATTCCACGTTGTGGATTTTATACAGATGTTATTCCCCAGAATCCAAGATGGTGAAAAACTTTAATTTGATTGTTTTATGTTCCCGTAATATGGCAGATTAAAGGAACCAGGAACGATAACTTGGCCAATTCCACTCCAGAAGGAATACAGACCAGAAAACAAAAGAATGCTTTCAAAACAGCCGCTTACTGAATGGTACAGGTTCCAATACGGGTTTACTTGAAATGTTTATGGGAGAAAAATCATAGTGTTATGTGGACCGAAATTAGTTAAAGTCAATGGAGACATGGTCTTCCGAAAAATCGGAAAAGTCGGAGGCACACTACATGCAATTCGAATGACAACTCACGTGGTTTACGTAAATCATGTCTAATTACGCTTTTCCACATTGCTGACAAACAGCACAATTTCAACGGTGCGACTACAAAACTTATTTTCAATTTAACATGTGACTTCTTTCTTGCTATTAAAACTTTCCCGAAGTCCAACGGTGATGATAACAGTGGCTCCCATTCTTTTATCGCATCTTCTCATGGGGGGTTTCGGTCCCTACAACCACACCGATTTTCGCCTAAAACCATTAGAGTAAGACATGACAACTCGTAAATGTCCAAATAGTGACTATTTTGCAGCCTTTTTGACGTCCTGTTCCTGTTAATTCTTCTGGAGCACAATCGGCAAGTTATCATTAGGCAGTTCCTGTAACCCGCCATATTTAGGAATCATACAATCAAATTAAACCTTTTCTCGCACTACTTAATTCCCGTGGAAGCAGCATCTGTTTGAATAAGCACAACTTTGACAAGGATTAAGTAATGTGTAGTTAGGAACCTGCTACAATTTTAAATCAATTTTTGAATATAAATTGCTTTTCCACTTTTTTTGCAATACTTTGGCCAGTGTGTGTACAATTTTCTGCAATTTTGGCGGCCATTTTGGAAAAAGCCGCCCCTCTAACTGTACCTATCCTAAATCCTAATTAATTTAAATATCATTATATAATAGAGAGAGCATTCAGACATACCCCAAAAAAAATTGATTTCATTTGGATTGCTCAGATAACGTTTCTAGCTTAAAGATCATTTTCTGGAATTTTGGCGGCCATTTTGAAAAAACGCCCCTAAGCGAGAGTCCCCACATTTCCCAGAGGTTGGATCCAAAATAAATCTTGTTCAGGCCTCTTGAAAAGGTAAACAAATACCTTCAACATCTTCAAGTTTCACTTTGATTTCTACTTGTATTCACTAATATTAATTGATAACGGTCCCAAAAAGGCTATTTACAGAATTTTGGCAGCCATTTTGTAAAACGCGCCCTCTAAGGTCCTTATCAATAAATTCTAATATTGGACTAGTATTACACAATAATTAGCATTAAGAAATACCCCAAATGATTTTCATATTGCGCGGAGCTATTAGATAGCTTTTTTAGCTTTCAATATGCCATTTCCTCCTGGAATTTTGGCGGCCCATTTTTGAAAAAACGCCCTCTATCGAGAATTCCCCACATTTCCCAGAGGTTGACCCAAATAATCTTGTTCAGCACCCTTGAAAATACAAGAAAACCCTTGAAACCTTCTTCCCCCAAACTTTCATAGAATGGGACTTTAATTTTGAACCCTTACAGACAAAATCTCAGTTTTGATGAGATGAGGTTGTCAATCATGTTCCCACATTTAAGCACTGACACCTTGCGTTTAATGGGTAGTTTTTCTGGAGGCCCAACAATCCTTTGTTTCCTCCCCTAATAACTCTAAAAAAGATCTAATTTGGAGGTTGTTTTTGTACACAACTCTTTTTGTAACTTGAGACTTTTGTAACATAATCTCTCTTTAGTGTTTTGAATGACATAATTAGCATTTGTAATAATTATTTTCTCCTGGCAGGGTTTTGTTTTGGGTTACTGATGATTGTGCCTTGGAGACATGTACTTGTGCTCGTAGCAGTGTGCAATGCTGGTACAGCTCGGTAAGTTAGGCAAATGGATTTGGTTTTTTTTGGTTAAATGTTCTGCTTCACTGAGAAACCATTTCATTTTGGGGCTCCTTTGGAGGGCCTGTGAAGACCTGACTTTGCAAAAATCCTTGAGTAGAAAAAACCAATTACAAAAGCCTTTAACTTCCTTTGAGATCGTATTTTGTATGTTTCATAA
>JAMKCH010002648.1:0-42567 GCA_023653785.1 Ophioderma brevispina | reverse complement strand
TAAAATGCCATTTTGCCCTCTTCATACCCCGGCATACTTTTCCCATACAAAATCATCACCAATATAACAAATCAAGGGGGAGTTTCCTTAACCTGACCCATCTGACACACTTTTTTTCTGACACACATTTGGAAACCTTAACAGAATAAACGTTTTATTCTGTATAGGGTTTCCGAAGTGTGTCAGAAGGGTCAGGTTACAGAAACTCCCAAATCACAGTACCAGTTTAAATATCAATGAAATTGAATAGAAACATTTTATAATTCACAGATTTCACATTCCTATAAATGCATTGCCCAGTGACTTGAAGACATACCAGTGCACATATGCATGACTTGAGGGTTTTAGGGCAAAAAGGCTTTATTAAGTGTTATACCTGCCAAATCTAACACCTGGCAGCTATTGCAGACGGGGCCTTTTTGCCCTAAACCCTCTGTGTATCAACAGGTTCAAAATTTTAGCAGTCGTTAAAGCAGTGATACACATGCACTTGTGTTAATGTGTCATCAAGTCGCTTTACAATAGATTCATAAATTTATGAAATATCGTGAATCCGACTGTCTCAATTGGTGCAAGTGCAATAGCTGCCATATGATGTATCTGTGTGCTGCCATGTATTAGGATAACTCTAATTTATCCTTTCTTGAGTCAGTGGCCCTTGAAATGGTTTTCATTGGACTGTGTCACCTGAAGAACCATTTCAAGAGCCACTGACCACAGACTTGGCATAATATAATACTTGATGGGGATTTCTGTCAAATGACAGCTATTGCACTTAAAATTTTCTTGCATTCACATGACAAATTATTTCTGAATTTTTTTTACAAGCTTTTAAGGACCCATAATTGATAATACAAAAATACAGCAAGTAAACTTGCGTCATCCCCCTGGCAAGATGGCAGTCTGGAACATGACCTCAGATGACCTTTGACCTTGGTCCATGATCTTTGACATCATCCACACATGAAGGAACCCTATTGCACCTTAACCCCAAGTCTGGTTTAAATCGGACTGAAACTTTTCGAAGGAGACGCGAAAAACGAAAACCTAACCAAACTGGAACACACATACATACACATACACATACATACATACATACGGACATTCGCACCCTCGCAATATCCCCCTCTGCTTTTCAAGCCAGGGGGATAAAAATCAAATATATCAAGCTGTATACATATTACCAACACAGATTTCATGCAAAGTTTTTGAAAATTTGAATACACAAATGGTATGATACATATTCATAATTTACTGGTTTTATGAGCCGTAGATAATGTAATGCTGTCAACCTATTTCAACTAGCAAATGAATGAAAAAGGAATTTATCAAATAAGTACCAGATATACTGTCAACTTTTAATGGTGAACTATTTCAAAGTCAATCCAAGGCCTTTGATTTTAAAGCCCACAATCAGTGCTTTGCATTGATCAGGAAAAATAACAAGTTAGCAAAATCAGATATTGCCTGTTTGTAAGAAGCATTCCGACATACCCTGATCACTGGTGGTGCCTTTTAATCAAATACTTGACAAGTAGACTATTGCAGACAGTGGAAATTATAGACCCTATTATTCTTGCACTTTTGTTATAAATATAGCTGCGAATTTGGAGATTATATGGAATTAACTATACCCAACCGAGCGGTAATTTCAGAGCTGCAAATAAGTCAGAGGTCAAACATGGTTAAAAATTAGCCATTCTTCTGGTTGCCAACCACCATCTCTAAAAGTAGAATTGATAATTTGAACTTTACTATTGAAAACCCATCACATATGTAATGGTACTCACACCCATGTTGCTTTGGGGGGGGGGCAAGTTTCAAGTTATGGAATCCTATCTCTTTGTGGACCTTTCCCATTTTGTTAATATGTGTCCATGCTACAGTCTACCCATCCCCTCCTCAATGTCCCCATGTATAGCTAATTTCAACATGTGTCCTGTTTTTGTTCTAGGTTTACAATATAGATACTTTGCACAACACTCCCTTGTTAACACATCTACCAATGATTCGCAGGGACAAACAATTCCTGGCCAGTCAACTGATCTATCAAATCCTTATTTGAAGTGCCTTTTCAAAGCTTGGATTAATGTTGGTCAGATTTACACCATCTGACCACTTTTTCTGACAACTTATGAATTCGGAAACCCTCACGAAATAAAGCACGGTTTATTCTGTTAAGGTTTCCGAATTCAATGTGTCAGTGGATCAGGTGATAAAAGCCCCACTAAATTGGCGATGTTGTTCCACAACAAACTAGCGCATATGTTATGCATACAGATAAACTTTTAACGCAATTCCATTCAATGGATTACTTTTCACAGAAAATCCACAGACATAAGTCCCATTTTCTACAAGACATCTTATACATGGTTTCATTTTCCCCAACCCTGGCTTAAACATGGGTCTAAAGTTAAATTTCCTGGGGCTCGTGTTCAAGCCTAGAAAAGTTCAATATATTTAAGAACACCTTAGAGGCAATGGGCTTTTTTCAACCAAAAGACCCTTAGAATTGGTAGGGTTTGATTCCTCAGACACCCACCAAAATCAAGCACCCCCGACATTTGGGCCAACAATGTTAAAATTGGATGTCATTTTTGTTTTATTGCATCAATTGCCTTTTCAAATTAATTACTTACACTTTAACATATGCAAAGTCTGCTAATTTGGCACCACTGATCAAGGGCCACCTTGATGAGTAGTATGACCATTAAGGATATCTCTTCATAGTTTATAAACAAGACCCTATTCTACATACTCTACTTTTATGGTGACACCCTATATCTTTATTTGTAAGATAATCTGTAGAAATATTTAGTAGTTTCATTAACACAATTGTTCAGAAATTAAGGCGACTCAGAGATTTTCTGAAGATGCTGCCCTCAATCGTTCTAACAGATCATGTTTTTACATATAATAATACATGTTCACATTACTAAAACGATGTGAAATTGAATTTCAATGTCACAGGTTGAAAACCACAATTAAATATAAAATTCCACACTGGAATACACAGTATTCTATGGTATACGTACTGTATGTTACAGTTTACCACATCGAAACAAAAAAAATGTTATCTCAAACTTTGGATTGGAGAGATTAGGTATCATTTGCACTTGATATTTCAATACACAAAAAATATATTTGGAAAACAATCTTTTGGAGTTTGCCTTTAAACTACCAAATTTAAATATTGATTTCATTAATATTAAATATAAACTTTGTTAAAACCCAGTGTCGCCCTTTCAAATTTAGATTTGTAAAACATTATGAGTGATAACTAAACCCACAATGGGGCTAGATTCTAGATCTATTTTCATATTTAGGTTTGCAATGACTTACTAATCTTATCTTCATAGACAATATGAGACATAAAGAAAAAACAAATATTGAAGTGAAGGTGAGCTTTACAACATCTACTTTCTGTTACCAAAACTGACCCCTTCCGCCCCTCTAATAAATTGAAAGCCGAACAAATTGGGATCATGAAGAATGAGTCAAATTATCGTATGTCAACCCTTTTCCCGTAATAAAACTAGTTCGGTTTATAGACCCATCAATCTTTTGAGTTCTATACTAGAGATAAGTACCAAAAATCACCCCATGCTCTGATACATAAAGTATAAATATGGAATCACGATATTCAAAATATTTTCGTTACCCTATCCGTCATGACAATAAATAAACAACATATTTCTCAATTGCATTCTAAAATCTATATGTCAGTGACAAAAAGGTTTGCTTGTCAGGAAAAGACACCCATTCAATTAGACCACATTATATATATATACCAACACACAGAATTAAACGTTTAGACTTAAATAATGAGGTATCGGTGGCAGAAGAATGACACAGCTTGGAATTTCTATGTACACCAATCCACCTTCTTTTCAATACCATGTTTGTATAGAGTTATTTCTAGATAATCCCACCAAACAGTATTTCCAAAATAGGAATGATGAAATTGATGGTGTGAAAGTTAACAATATGGGCAGAGCTTCGTAAAATCAAAACAGTGGCATAACAAGCCTTTTTGCATGCGGGCAAAAAAAGGGGAATGACATATTTTCAGGGGGCATGCATATATTAAAGTTGGTAGTACAGTATAGGCCTATGTTGTTTTCACTGTAATGAGTGCATGCAGAAAAGAAAATCGCTAATTCCACAGGGGAAAGATCCCCACAAGGGGGACAGCTGCCCCAGTCCCTCTTGTTTAGCGCCACGAGTCAAAAAATGAGAATCACCAACAGGGCTTCAAATAAGTTATGGATGTCTACACGCTTAGTACAGCATTTGTGAGGTTGTCAAGAAAAAATTTTAAGTGATAAACTGTTCACACACCCCATGAGTATGAGAGGTATGTATTACAAAGCTACAGCAAGCTTTTCATAATCCTGAAAAAACCTGGATATTGGGGGAGGAGACTGATTTCCAGAGCTAACCAGGAGAAAGAAAAACCTAGAATTTAATGTGTTCATCTTCACGTAGGTGTCAAATTTATCATAAATCTTTGATTTTAAAAGAAGGCAACATATCCTCTGGGGAATGTAGTGATTTCAAGGAAAAACCTAGAAAATCTCGACAAAATAGGGGATAAAAAATTGCAGGATGGCTTCTTAACGCAGGAGCGCCCTCAGTTGAAACGGTTTAATTTTATTCCTCTATCTCATGAATGTTAAATTTCATACTACTACTCTCCATCACAAACCATGATAGTGTAAATGATAAGAATGACCGAGCAAATTGTATCCTTTCAATTTTTCAGATTGAAGTTTTGGATGCCGAGACAGGAATTATGGCTGAGAGTATAATATATCAGAAATAATTTGTTATCGTAAGCTTTTGTTGCCAATTGGCTCACACATCTATAATCATCGCCCAAGTGGTGTTGCTTTCTAGACGGTTTCCAATGCCTAAGTCCTTTAATTTTCCCTCATTAATTTTTAACATGTTTTTTTGGTTCCAAACCACTGTCTGAAGCGAACAAGACCCTTTAAGCGAGGGCATGATTTACCAAACCGTACTATTACCGTTTATTTTGGGAATATTAAGCCGCAGCTATATCCTTAGCGGCTATATCCAAAATATGGTATTAAAAAGAATTCTATCCTCTCATTACACTATCAGAATCCCGTTAGCTACTGCACATATAATACAATCCACAGAATCCCTATCAGTGCTTTGAAGTTTAGCTCTATTAATATTCACTACAAATCCTTTAACATGAAAGTGATCAGCTTTTAGTGGTTTCACATTTAAAATTTCAATACAATGACAAATTAAAGTGCCATTTACTGGATGAAATTCCAGTTCAACATCAACGAACACATTTACTAACAATACTTGATTAGTTAAAATTATGGTATATTTCAAAACAACTGCAATCGCTGGTACTCAAACAACCTTAGTGAAAAAACCCTTGAAGGTCTCCGTACACACTTGCACATCTCTTAAGTATATGTGTACGCTCTTTCCCTTAGTCAAAACGAAATTAAATTTGCTTAATTCAACGAAGCAGATCAGCTTCTTTCCATTAAGGGAATGGTATTTTCAAAGCATTCTTTGTTATTTCGATTAAGCAGGGGGCGAACCCAGGACGTTGAACAACATCAAATTACCGGGGCTGAAAGGCTGAAAACTTGTCCAAAATGGGCTGATTTTGCAAGGTTTTGCAAATTACCGGGAGGCGCGTGCCCTCCTCCTCCCATAGATCCTCGCCTGTTAACGACACTATCATTGATTTACTCCAAAAGAGTCAAAGTCTTTGAAATTTTGCAGGAATAGCTTTACAAGTGGGGAGAATATGCCTGTAGAATTGTCATAACTTACCTTTTTTCAACTGAGAATTGACAGAAAAGGAAGAAAAACTGCAGTGTTCAAGATCAAATCGCACTTGAATTACGTGTTTCCGTTTAGTGTTCGAACTACACTAATGACTAAAATGCCGATTTCTTCCTTCTTTGTTCTTCTGGTCCTCTCATTTTGTAGGGTATGGTATCCTACTATGCTTTGTTTACAGACATGCAAAATCTGATTTTGATGATTTGGTTTTCGATTTTCTGATTTAGCAGATCCTAGGCCTTTAGAAGTGAATGACTTAGTAAGATTCAACCCATCGGGTCACCTCTAGTACTTTTTCTGATGTCTCAGTGGCGTAATTCTTTTTGACATTGGGGGGGATGGGTTTGAAAAATTTATGAATGAACCGGGTTTGCTAAAAAAAGATCCATTATTAGCAACCTGCGCGCGAAGCGCGCTAAATTTTGCCATTAGAAGCTACAAATCGTTAATGTAATTGTATTAGGAAAAATGCGCGCGAAGCGCGCGTAAATTTACCGATTTTTTTAACTATTAATGGTAACATATGATGTTTTCTTTTTGGGTCACACACACATGAACGCCATCAACATTGGGGGGGATGATCGTATTGACACCATCCCCCCTCATCAAATTATGGGGGGATATATCCCCCCCACATCCCCCCCGTGATTTACGCCAATGGAGGTGGGCATTGAATGAAGGGGCATGTGCATTGGGTGGAACTTCAAATCTATTGAAACATAGAGTCCAGCGAGAGTAGAAAATCAATGGCCTGCTTAATGAAAGCATTCAAGTCAACATAGCGCATTTATAGCTACTTAAACTCTCAAAATATTCTGACTAATCGTTTTTGCTTCAGTGGTATTCAATGTAACAGGTGAGTTGAAGTTACTGAACTTTTGAGCGCCGTGATTTGGATACGAAGGAACAATAAAAGTTTTTGCACTCTCTATGTAAAATGATGTCAACATGAAAGATCAGATTATCCGTTCATTCCATGAAACTGTGACGTCTCAGGCCACAGATTTTCTTTTGTGCTCCTCTCCCAATCCTATCGAACGCTGTCCAAACTTTCTCTGGGGACACTATGAGTAATCTACTATAGTTGTACACACACTTCATTGAATTAAAGCATATTAGTACATTTTTTTGAAGAGCGCCCCCAATTTTTCAAAATTTGGAGATTTTTACACGATTGCATTGGTAAACTGGCTAGTAAACTAACCCTGTGAATGGTTAAGCGGGATAAGCTCGAAATGTCTGTGTCACAACGAAGGCATTTTGACTAAGAATAATTATTATCGTGGTTCCCCGATAATAATACAACCGCTGCTGGAAATGTCCTTCAATGCAGTAAACAGCCGGAAAATAGCGCCATGTACGTGTCTACGCATCATCCATTCGTTTGTTTAAATAGTTCAGGCAAGCCAAGTTAGAGGTTATGTTTCTCGAGTGGGCACTATTTCATCATGTGGACGGACCTAACTAGCATTTCCCGCTTTCTGGCCGTTAAGTCCAATCTGGGATCCCATTCTAATTACAAAATCGCTATTTTGTGTATAAATACCATTTTAGTATTCTCGTATTTCTTTCTCAAGTATATTTTCCTAGACAATTACCAACGTAACTGTTCAAAATATCAAATTTTGAAAATGGGGGCGCCTTCAAAAAATGTGCTAATATTGCTTTAAAGTAATGTGTGTTGGTTTTAATAATACCAAGGCCATATTTCCAGAGGCACACTCTTTCCAATCTTCGTTGAGTTTTCTTTCGCTCGTGTGTAACGCAATTTTATCTAATTAAGTGTAGTGTACACTTCTCTTTATTTACTAATCAAGGTAAATGATCTTTGTTGAAATAACATTTGCAGTGTATATGGGGTCAAGGATTTAAACAGTTTCATCAAAAGCTTGAATTAACAGTACACGGCAAGACGTGTTTCAAGCTGTTCCCAACACATCTTTACTAAACGACAGCAGATCTTGGATTGCAACAGAGAATACATAACAATACTACTAAAACACAACAGATAATAAAGCTACCTCATAAATATTGCTCAGGTTTGGTTTGTTTTTGTTTGTTGTCATTGTTTTTTCCGTTTTATGACATTATCCAAATTTCATCAGGTCTACCAGCTATTTCATTGCATAGCATTTTGAAAATTGTTAAACAGAAGGTCAAAGAGCCAAACTTAATCGTCCATAAAAATGTACAATCAGAGGTGTGAGGCATGCAAATTTATAGAAACACTGCATAGCATGTTCTGTTTTTAATTAATTATTTGTGCCACAATTTTATTCACTCAGTAAACTGTGAAATGTGAAAGATAAAGGCAAAATAGGAGCAAAAAAGCACTGCATATTCAAAAACTGACAGTGTAACAGTTTTAGAAACTTTTGACCAAAGATGCTGAACCTTGGCACTAACCCCGCTCTATTTAAAGGCCGACTCAGAGATTTCCTGATGAGGGGCGCACGCAATTTTCAAACAAATCTTGGTTTTTGCATATACATAAAGCTTGTCCATCATACTAATCACTGTCGTGAAAAATAGGTCAAATTGAAGTCTTTCATACAGGGGTCCCAAAAAAAGTGGTGCAAGCAGCTGAAACCGATTTCTCAAAAATGTGAAGCTGTGGTTTTCATTTTCATGGTGGATATTTAAAGTACACTCTTTTTATAAATTGTGGCAATCCCCAGCCAATCCGCCCAAGTAAAACCAGAGATATAAACGATTATTAGAGACTGCCGTTTTTCATTCTATCCAATGGGTTTTTTTTTTTTCTTTCTTTCTCCCCCCCCTCCCCTCTTTTTTTTTTTTTTTTTTTTTTTTGTTTTTTTTTTTTGGATTTACGGTTAGGGATTATCTGTACTCGGATAGATTTGTGGCCAAGTCGGGTGCATTGACTAAATGATAATTAGAACCGAAGGTGATATTTCTTACTTAATTAGTCCAGTGCTGTTATTTTACAGAATAATTAAAATAACTTTTAGCTGACAGCCTGACAATAGTACTCATTCTAAAGGGGTACCTGTCGAATATTCATTTTTGGGGTTGTGCAAGTTAAATTGAACAGATTTTAAAAAGCAATAGATGTTTATGAATTTTTAGATTCAAGTTGATTGTTACAGTAGACAAAATTAACCACTTTGAAAATGCAGGTGTGCTCCTTTTAGCCTAGTCAATGGAAATGAATGGCATATTTCTTCCAATTATGTATTTACATAACTTTAGAAAGGACAAGGAACATCCAGACAAAACGTACCGGATCTGTTTGGGTCTGGTTAAAAGATAACAGGCAAAAATGCCATGCCGAGCACAGGACTGTAATGTCACTAATCTATTTTACTTCTTTTGTAATAAGAAATGTGACATGATATTCAACAACGGTGCCACTTAGTTTGAAGTTTAGATATTGGCAAAATGCTATCTATCACGAAAACTGCATAGTTAAGATAAAAACCATAGCATTAAATGTTGTGTGATAATAATTTTAATTTAGGAATGTGAAGTAGGCTTAATCCATTTTGCAATTTATTATTTCTAATGTCTATTAGCCAGCTTCTCAGTTCTTAATATTTAATGGTATGACATGAACTACCATGTTCAGTACATGAGGTGTTGAAGTCGCTCACCCGACAGCAGAACGGACAAACAATGTTTACTCTGTAAATCCCATTGAATGGGTGAAAACCGGATCCTTCACTAATCCGTCAATATCTGGCTTTCGGGGGCGGATTGTCATGGGATTTGACAATTTATACAAAGGAGTATTATCATTATACTCCATGAAACTGAAAATTCACAGCTCAACAGTTGAAAGAAATTGGAGTTATATGCTTGCCACTTTTTTTTGGGACACCCTGTATAGAAAATCACAACGTTGGTGTAAATTCTGGATCTGGAATTTTCATTATACACAGTATCCTTGGCACTGTTATACTGTGTAAAAAATGTTTACTGCAAGAAAAAACAAAAAATCCAATTCTCTCTAATTTGGGATTTAGGCGACAACTTTAAGTTCTAGATGGACTATTTTTAAAGGGGGAGGCCCATTTAAGGATATGAAGGTTTCATCTTGATAGATTGGCATTCACTCTAAAACCACAGCTGTAAAGTTTGCGCCGATATTTCAATCCGTTTTGATGCGAGGACTAAAAATGTGATTAATAAGCCCCATAGAGAACGGCTGTAAATTAATATTGGTCGACCAAAATGGGCCACATCTTCACTCATAACTTCCAAACCAAATATCTTTTGGCTTAAATTTCACAGAGTAGATGAGAAAAATAGTTAGCTTTCTTCTGATACCAAAATGTGAACCACTTCCAGTAAAATCTGGGGCTTCGGGGGATGAAGGTATTTGCATCGGGCCATGGACCTTTAATTCACTCACAAAAAATTATAGTTCAAAATCTCTGAGTAGACTTTAATTGCCATCTAATTTAACAAAATTTGGAGGGCGGTCGTGCGGGGAAGGAACTCACTAATATATATGGAGAAAAACCTGAAGAGGACTGTAAGAATGGTGCGGAATGTGTACACAGTAGATATAAAGAAGCACTATTTGGATTGTTCACTTGTAGACGCTAATTCGTGTAATGAGCAAATCAGAGATACTGCAAGGATGTGGTATGGTTTGCACAGAAATAGAAATACGCAGCAATGTTTTGGTTGGTTATTTAGAGGGCTATGATACATGGCCTATATGGTATCTGGTTACCAACACTGCTGGTTGGAGGTAAAACGTCATGGTAGGTAACCATTTGGATACATGATTTCAGTGAAGTCTACACTGATCTGGTCTAATGATTCTACACAAATTCTCATTAGACACAGAAGCACTCGGGACTCAGAACATTGTATGCAAGTTAACCGAAGGCAACCCTTTTTTCTCTTGGGCGAGTGGTGCGAGCTCTTGAAGAACAGGGTTGTATTCAAGAAAGGAAAATCGTTATCCCTCCAGAAACACCCATTTTGCCCTTTATTAATCTTACCCTTGTCTTACCTTTATATCGCGGAAAAATATGTACTGTTTGGACATATGGTGAAAACAAGAAAGGAAACGGTGAAAAAACAACCACACAAACAATGACTATGTCCCTAAAATGATTTGCAACATACTTTGTCACGGCTGCAAAATGCAGAGAAACATGTACATTGTAATATTATGGATTTGAGCACACGTGGAAGTCCTAGATTGTTGTAATTCATTTGTTCAAATTGTTAATGCCTCCTAAAAGCTCTGAAAATGCACTTAATTTGTTCTTCGATTGAAGGTGACCTAAATCCCTTCACCCATCTCCAATTCATATGCAAAATATGAATTTGGTTTTAAAGCGTACTTTCAAATAGTGGCATGGGGCGTGACCCTACAATTGAATTGACTCTGGGTAAAGGACAGCGTTCATCGTGAGGAATGAGTAAAGTTCCCTCAAAATAGGGTTCCCAGATGGCAATTCAAGGGGAACAGAGAAAAATTCTAGAGATGCAAGACTCTAAAAAGGTCAAGGAGAGATATGGTCGTCAAAGAACAGGACAATCATACGCAAATAATGCTGCAGTGAGTAGGGAAACTGAACAATGAACTCTAGAACCAGCAAGGAACATTGGAATTGAGAGTATATTGGCCAGGAGGGTCTTAAACATTTTTATGTTGGGGATATTGCATCAGTGTTTCCTCTGCTATGCTATAGCCGTGGACAAAGTGGTTTGCCATCATTTAGAGGGCAGGAACCAGTCATGTTGGTTAATTTTTTCACAGTTTTCTTCTTTGTTTTCACCATATGTCAAAGAAGACATATTTTCAAATATAATAAATCTAAAATAAGGATAATAACATTGATTAAGTAAGCAAAAATGGCCGGTTCTGGAGGGTAACATTCATTTTCGGAGACCACCCTGTACTTCAATGGCGTTGTTAGGTGAGCAGTATCTTCACGTAATGGTTGAATCAGATATATGCAATACTTGCATTGATTTTTTTTTGTGTAATTTTAACAGCGGAACTGGATGGATGGCATAATAATTCTATATTCCTTAAAGAGAAATGAGGAGATAGCGAAAGATTAAGATAGTGCCCATTTTCTCGATCCCCATTTTTTTTTTACATATTGGGAATGCTTACCATGTATAGATCACACCTGGAAATGAATAAGCCGAACACGCCGTCTTTATGTAGTAAGACGATGTTTAGTACTTTCTGTCGTGACACAACAGAAGTCAAAGCATGGTGTTCTATGGGGAACAGATTACGATATAGCAAGCAAGTTCAAACAAGGTTTGCGGTTTTCTTTTTACTGGTTTGTCCAATATGCCTTCCCCAAAAGTTCTCGGTAGGTGGTCTACAACAGATTCGTGAAATTTGCGAGAAATTGTATACTCAAAAAATTCTCTGTCACTTTAAGTAGTAACATTACCAACTTCATTATCTTCTAACACCAGACCAGGCATTATTAAATCAGAGGTGGGTTAGAATTAGAATAGAAAGCACTGCCATCAATTCTTCTGCCTATTGCCACAAAACAAGCCTATTCGCTGATGTATTGCATGTTGTTAGTATTCCATGGTTACGGGTTCAAGCTTTAGCTCACTGCACCTGTTTCCACAAATTATGCTATGCCATGGATATTTGTGTTGTGGATCAATGTTATCGGTAGCTCGAACCAAAAGTTAGTACCAGCAAGTAGTTGACCATGGCAACAGTCTTATTCTAACATGCGCTACATCAGCGATTTGAGGAGGTTTACCTTCATTCAGTTACGCCTGCCAATCACACACCATAATTCAATAATCATTTGCCCTGTAAGCAGTTTAAATTTTCCAAAGAAGTTATAAAACGCACGCAGATTATTCCATGGTTGCAACTGTATACATTTATTCCAGGAATATACTACATTGCATCAGTCTATTTCAGGAATGTGTCACTGTATTAGCTTATTCCAGAATGCTTGCACTGTCGACAGTGTATCTTGGAATAGCTTTACACTTGCATTGAGTTTATGTCAGGAATGTTTGCAATGTAATCAGTTTATTCCCTGAATATTTGCACTGGATACAGTCTATTCTCAGAATACCTACAATGTATTCAGTTTATTCCAGGAATACTTGCAATTATTCCAGCCTGTATTTCAGGAAATTCTTGCACTGTATTCGGTTTATATTCAGATATTGCAATGTATGTGTGTTATTGATGTGAATGTTGCACTTAAAACAGAATTCAGTCTCGGAATGATTACACTGAATACTTGTACTGCAGAAGACGACGAATGGGTTAAGCGGGCCCAAATGGACACCCTGTCGCTGTGGTATGATAGATTGTTCCAGGTCTGCACCATTGGGTGAGGATCCTGGCTACACAACATGATGATAGTCACAGTAACCAGCTCAACAAACTGTTGAATGAGGCAACATATTCTGCAGTGAATCATTTCGGCATGGCCTCATTGATAAGGTCAAAGGTACTCTCAGATTGCTGCCTACAAACAAGCAAGGCCTGAAAGAATCAATTTGTGTAGAGTCCTACCCTGGGTCTGACAAGCAAACAGAATCATTACACTTATGAAACAATGGGTATTCTAATCTGGTTATAAATAATTTACACCAAACCCCTCCAAAAAAATAAAAACAAGTAACAAAAGCAAATACATTTTTTCTATAACTGACACTCTGTTTTGGTTATGGCTAGGCCAAAAACAGCACATTTTCTTCATATGAGGTTCCACTGAAACTTCATTTTTAATATAGAGCTCTAAACAATGCAAATTGGACTTGCGAACATCAGAGCAAATGAACCATGACAACACCACATCCTTTGGAGGGGACATTACGCATCCGTCCCCCCATGTGCCCATGCGAGTCATACCTTTTTGAATTTTGCAATCACTTTTGGTAGGAATTGGGTGTATAGCCTGCTGTCCAACTGTCCTGCTATACCCTGGTCATTATTGTAAGCAGGGTCAGAATCTGAATGATCTACCCCGACTAAATAGACATCAATCAAACACATGTAATTAATTCGTAGACTCCATAACATATAAAAACCTTTTTTCGTATTGTCACATCCTGGATATGCGGGCTGCTATTACGTTTCAAAATGTTTGGTCCATCTTTCTCAAGGCCAACATCAGCCTCGCTTTGGTTATACAGTCAATGAATGGAAGAGGCTGTGCTGTCCTTCAAACAGCCAGAGACCATGACCATCCCCAACCCCATAAATTCCCCGCATCAGGCCAGGATGTAACATTACAGAACTGTGCTATTACCCACCAAGGCTGGTGCACCTAACCGCCATGTCATGTCAATTTGATGAAATGAAACTGTAATCAAAATGCAGTGATCCACGGCATCCTGACTAAAGATAAACTGTAGGATGCAATGTTCCCTCCCTGCCATGCCTGCTAATAAAAGCAGCTCTACCGTGAATTAAGCAGCTATAGACCCTATGTAATAAGCAGCCATGCCATGGGACAAAACAGAGCAAGCAGATACGATAGTCTGATTACTGGTACAATAAATACTATGCCAGGCATCAACACTCCTCACTTTTAAACGTAATACAACTCACTCTTTCTCAGTTAATTTCAATCTAATTTTTCATCCATTTTATACCATTTTATCCTCCACCAAATTTTGCCCGGTAATGCAAGTGTAAAACCTTTTCGTCCACGTCTGAGATCGGACCCGTGCCGTACCGTCTGAACAAGCCGATACCCTGTAGCCGATGTAAGACGGTGAGATGTCATAGATGCCATCACTAATTTGTTGGCTATCAGTGAACAGAAGTACATGCATAAACCTGAAAGAAAAATGCCACGAAAAAGAATTGTTGACGATTCCGCCATTTTAATCCTCTAAAAAAGTTAACACAAGAATGTACTGACCTTCTTCGTTCTACTGATTTGAACACGTTACGTAAAATTGTAGATTATACACATCTGGAAAGAGTTCCATATGTACCCCTCCTTTAAATTATCATGAAACACATTCTTTTTTATTTAATGGCCTAACACTAACACATACCCTAAACCTAAGGCATAGAACACACTATTTTTTTACATGTACACTTTTAACACTTCATCCTTTATATCATCCCATATAACTCACTGCTCAAGAATAGGTGTGTCAAAAGAAGACCTCAAAACACATACCTCAGACCACTCGAAACACCAGACCCAGAAGTGAATTCACCCGGGGGATGTCTCAAAACATCAGACCTCAAAACAATAGACCTCAGACCTAAAAAATAGACCCGTAGGTAATTTCACTTCCGGGTCTGTGGTCTGTTGTTTCGAGGTCCCTGATGTATTCTAGACCCCCTCCCCCTGGGTGGTTCGAAACATTCAGACCTCGAAACAACATACCTCAGACCTCGACATCAGACCCGGAGTACTTTCACTTCCGGGTCTGAGGTCCTGCTTGTTTCCGAGGTCCTGTTGTTTCGAGGTCTGGTGTTTTCTAGACATCCCCCAGGTGTTTCTAGCAATTTAAACAAATGGCATTTTTATTTGGAAAAAATGACCTGATAGTGTCTTTAGTATTTTGGGGGATGAGGCCTGTGGATCATAAAATACCCCTTTACCACTCGGATGGCATTTTACATTATTTCTAAGTCCTTATGACCCTTTCACCTTCAAAGATCATTGAGCAAACTTGTTTGAATACACACATTGTATGGAAGCGCATTGCAGGCTTTATCCACGATGCCCAAATGACCCTAAGATGACCTCTGACCTCTTAGATTCTGAAAAACCAGATTACTGCCAAGAATCAATTCTGACCCAGCATTCTCTCCATTTACCCACATCGAGGAATGTCAAATAAGTGGTGCTTCAACATTTTTATTGCCTCTTACCTATTAGTACCACCAGTTTGTAAGCACCACGTGGGTCCATACAGGGCAAAGGTAGTGAGGGTTATTGCCATGACAAGAGACAGCTTCCTAGAGACATTAGACTGTCAGCCAAGAAGCCAAGATGAACCAGGCGATAAGGAAATCCTTCCAGGGTGGTTGACTCCATCGCCTTTTCCTTCTGCCTAGGTCACCAACTGTCGAAGGTGAGGAATGTGTAGCAGTTCATGACAATGATTCGCTTCGTAGAGTGTCATTTTCATTGAGCATGTTTACATGAATAATGTAATTAAGGGGTTGTGACAAATAGCGACCCTGGGTCATAGTGACCCTGATTCAATTCATCCAGGACTTGTATGGAATAAAACTGCATAACTGCTCAGTTTATTCCATACAAGTCGGAAGAATTCATCACGGGTCCCCTAGTGACCCAGGGTTGCTAATTATCACAACCCAGGGCCCGTAGCCAGGGGGGTGCGGGGGTGCTGACGCACCCCCCCACAAATGACAAAGGTCGCTTGTGATGTTGAAGGTCCGATTCGCCAGTTTAACAGGTCCGTGTTGTCCATTAAAAGTTTGTCTTAAGGTTGTGGGTGGCATGGTTATATTAATGAAGTAACATACTAAGCAGTCAGCTGTTCACCATCGCACTACATTGTCGTTGTTACTATCCTGTTGTTTTCTCAACGCGGTCGACAAATTTTTTTTTCTTCCCCTGGGAGCGCAGCGAGCCGAAATTTTTTTGGTACGCAAAAGTCCAGGCTTCTGGCAAATCCGCACCCCCCGCATAAATTCCTGGCTACGGGCCTGGTCACAACCCCTTTTCACATGATTGCTAATTATTGGCAGCCAACGATTTTGAATGATCATATCTTGAATCCAATTGGTCCAACCTGTTGATTTTGTGTGTTTGTGTCTTTGAAAATGGAATGCAAAATATGCAATCCATATTTGCCATTTCTATGTAGGGCATAAATTTTGATACCCTGTTTGACCTTTATTTTGACCTTGAATTTGAACAAGTGGATACATGATTATTGAAATGAACACGGGTGAAAATATACCCCATTTTTTTTTCTAGAAATACTTTTATGTTTGCCTTTCCATGTGTTTCTTAAAGTAGACTACTATCTTGATTCAAACTTCCCTTGTAACAGCGCACACCCTAATGCCACCACCCCAACAACCCCGCAAATCTTTGTGACAATAGGCATTTTTGGTGTGCTTTAGTACTTTGCACTACACAACAATTTGATATTTGGTGAATTTGGGGTAAATAGACTCAAACCAAATCGCAATTAGCATATTTTGGTGTATACTACTCGAACCAATAGCAATTTTGCATATTTTGGTGTTTTAGACTGGTCAGATACTTACCCCTAGGGGCGTTAGGGTTAACGTTAGTCTGGCAATTTCAGCAACTGTGTTTACTGTTGCTTCATGGGAAGTTTCATTACCCTAATGCGACCGATGATGCAATGAGGAGCCAACGAAACGTGGGTACCGTCGGAAAAGGTTCTCGTGCTCTCGACCCGTCAACACTATTTTTTGTCGAGCAAATGACGCTCATTTCACCGCATTGCATCTGGGCCGGCTTACCGGAAAATGACGGGATGTTACTCGTTGCATCTGGTCCGTCTTTTTTACAAAATGACGCGATTTCCTCGTTGCCATCTGGGCCGCTTCCCGAAAATGACGCGATTCCTCGTTGCACCTGGGTCGTCATTCCCGGGACATGATGCGATGCTTTTCACTGCATTTGCGGACGGTTTGCCCGCAGAATGCGCATGCTTTTTCATAGCGGGTGACACTGTGTATCCAAATGCCCATAGACAATTTCTATATCGATGGGATCGCGCCACCATTTTCGATAAGCTAACTTTTAAATTTATGCATAAACGCTCTGAACGTAAACCGGAGCATACGTAGCGTAATAGCGCCACGCACGACTATTCCGTAGCGTACTAGCGCCACTCACGCACTGGCGAACTATAGCTACAGAATTTCATGCAGATCAGAATGTTTGCAGTACTCATCCATTTTTATTTATTTATTTACCTGTTCTCATGCATTCGCACGCGTTTTCCTCGTTGCCTCTGGGACGTCTTTCCGGAAAATGGCGCGATGTTTGTTCCTCGTGCATCTGGGCCGTCTTCCGCGAAAAGACGCGATGTTCCTCGTTGCATTGGGCCGTCTTCCGGAAATTACGCCGATGTTTCATTCTTTGCATCTGGGCCGGTAACGACTTAACTCGGTACTTATTCCTGGTTGGCCGGGAAAAACGGCCGAGATGCAATAAAACGCAAATTTGTCTCTCGTTGCCTCTGGGCCGTTAAAATAAAATAGATTGCACCTCGTTGCTTTTGGGCGTCGTCTGGCAAAACGACCCGTCCCGGGTTAGGTTAATGTCCCCCAGCTTCAATGTTATGCCGGGTAAAAAATTAAAATGTTCCTGAGTGTGTTAAAAGCATACCATGGTGTTTTTCTGGTCACAAGGGTTCCAAAAAGGCATAGTTTATACTCCCTATGGCTTATAGTTCCGGAGTTATTGGGGTAAAAACTATAAAAATGGTGAAAAAAGTCAATTTTGGTGTGTAAATGGGTAAAAAGTTAAAAGTGCTTTGATTCAGTTAATATCTGGGCAAATGGTTTCCTAGCTTAAAGGATTGAATAAGGAATAAGTTTGCTCTACCATGTTATGGTAGTTTCACGTTATCCAACAACAAAATAGGTCACAATGAATCCAATAGTGCAATAGACTGTTGCTTATTCGACATTTTGGTTAATAACCAGACAAGTTAAGTAGTCAAAACTATTCTCTATATTTCATTCTATGAGATAAAACCAACAATTTGAACCACATTTTACAAAAAATTGGAGCAACTTTAATTTTGACCCCTGTACAACCAAAAATGGACTTTTTACCATTTTACAGTTGTACCCCATAATTCCTAAAACTATAAGCAACAGGTAGTATAAACTATTACCTTTGTGGAATCCTTGTAAAGCAAGACAGACATCATGGTGTGTACTTTTCAACACAATCGGAAAAATTTTAAAAATTTTACCCCTGTTGTAACCTTGAAAATCCAAGCTGGGGGCCATGAAAGGGGTGTGGCAAAAGCTTTTTTCCATCAATTTTTTTGATTATCAATGTATTAAAGTACGTGTGTACCGAAATTCAAAATTTTTAGCCGGATTTGACAATACATAAGATCTGTTCAGTACAGTCCCCCACTAACTCTATATCATCCATTTTGCACGTTTTTTACACGCGAGGTGGTAAATGAAAGGAAGGAATAGGCAACAAACTGTATATATTGTTGAAAACTTTCAAAATGGTATTGCTTTGGCACAATACTGATCGAGAAACATGCCGATGATACTTTTTGTGCCAGGTTTGTATATGAGCATTGAACCTAAGAACTTGGAAATCACAATAAAACTTACATAACCCTATACCCCAACCCTACTTTCACAAGAAACCCCTAAATACCACCAAAATACTGCAACATTAAACTGCCAACCCCCAAAATGGCTCACCAACAAAGCAAAGCAATGCAAAGCGCAATTGCGCCCTATTGCCGGTGGGACTTCAGGAGATATTTTCGTAGTGCCTTCTATTGCCGCTTGAAACGTGTTGTCGAGGGCGACCCCCTGATGTGTTAGGGTTAAAGGGATTAGCCGCGATTTGCTAATCCGAAACACCGAAAAAAATCATCAAAATTCATATTTTTATATTTTTGTTACTGGCATGGATATGCGAACATAACCTGCAAGTGGTTGGCTTGAAATCCATGTATTAAAAAGCAGGCAGTACTTCTTTTAATATCCGATCTGTAATTTTCATAACGTGCATATCAAAATTCCCACTTGAATCAAAAAAGCCTTTCCCTTCCCTTGAATCCCAGATTTTCACAGCGTGATTGTGCACCATGATCTACAGTTTGACCTCAAACACAAACATTATTGACGTTGTTCATTCTGTACTTGGGGGTTGGTAAACCACAATCACCTGTTTAGTGCAGATTTTGAGACGCCGTCGATGTATGTCTATTTGTGGGAGCCGGTATGAAAAATTTCCTCAATACTTCATTTTTTTCACTATTGGTGGTTTGTTTCTACATTAAAGCAGTTCTTTGGACTTGTACACCACTTAATCCCTGTATTTATAAGTGTAAAAACATGCATTTCCACATTTTTTCGATTCTCTCGCATTATCGCTGCTAATCCCTTTAATGTCCCCTCCAAAGGACTGGATATTTTCATGGTTCACTTGCTCAAATCCAAATGATAAAACAAAAGAAAATTCCATTCAGTCACACATTTAAAACCCATGACTCACCTCTGACATCAAATATCTTGTAGAGAGTGTTGTCTATATACTGTGCTATGTCATCACTCAGCTGTCCATTGCCTACTTTCCTGAAGAAACTTTGACTTTTTCTGAAGAGAAGGCTGCCCCGCTTCCAATGACTGGCAATAAGTGAAGATGATGCAGAGAAAGTTTTTAGTATCCTCTATACTGCGTATGCAGTAAATTGCCCAATTGAAAATACCATAAGAAATAATGAAAGGCTGTGCGAGACCTCGAAAATCCAAACTCCTTTTTAGCCTAAGAACCGAGGTCAGTTCAAAGCGCGACTAGATTGTTACCTCAGATCTATCCATTTTCGTTTCCATTCAATCTTGAATGCATAACGTTTTCAAAATATGCTACCTTTGGCAAAATCTGGCAAAAAAAAGACAAAAAAACATGAAACCTATAGCAAGCAGTACAAATCGCTCGTGCCAAGTCCAAGATTTGAATCATTTTCAAGCTGTAACACAGAAATCGTCATGTTGAAGGACTTAAGGACTTCCAAGAAGAAGGTAATAAATTAATTTTTTAAAAATATGACACATACACATCGGTGACATTAGCGTGTAAGCATGCAATAAAGAAGCTATCACTTTTACCCAATCCGTTTTACTCTAATTCCCAACGGATCCAGGTGTAAGTGTTTTACCAGGCTGACTGAGTCCCAGTAACGTGCCTCCACACTCCAACACACAAAACAATCACAGCATTGTATCGAGGGGAATTTTAGTGAATAGCTACAAATTCGATTTTCAGGGTTTTAGAAGATCTCTGGTAGTTATGCTTCAAATCAAGGGCTTTCATCATTTTTTGTAGTGATGTTCAATGTCAATGTAAAAAAAACATGTCCCCTTTTAAACCGACATTATGGGGAAATTGTACTAATCTGCTGTCTGTTTGGGTGTTTTCCATAAGGTGACACCCTTCTTTCTGACACCTTTAATGATTCGGAAACCTTAAACGGGAATAAACCACAATAAACCACAGGGTTTATTCCGTTAAGGTTTCTCAATTCATAAGGCGGTCAAAAGAAGGGTGTCACCTTATGGAAACGTGTCTGTTGGTGAGAGTACATAAAATTTGCAGTCTTTTGGTGAGCAGCAATGGAGTCTACAGGTTGGTGCTTGTATCATTTACCCCTTGTTTTTTGGTTGGCGGCATCTTTTTTTTTTCCCCCTCACACATTAGACAGACACTCACCCCTGAGGAGCGGCACTATCGTTTTTTTATTATTCTCCATTTAGCTTAATATGATGCAGGTAGAACCTTAGAGGCGAGCGCTCCAATTCCGTTTGGTGGAAATCCCAAATGCCCGATCCAGATCGTGTCCCGCTCCCTGGTTTTAGGTCGTTTTCTTCTTTCCTACTTCTTAGCCGAATAGTATGACAGCTTTGGTCAAAAAATGTTTGTTTGCCGTAATCCAACAAGCCCTGACCACATATAACAAATCAGAAATTTTCGTCAAAATATCGCTTTTACAGGTTAAACCAAGGGCAACGTCGAAAATTAGGATTTCTTGGCCGCCATCCCCTGAAGAAATCTATGGTGAAGTTTTATTTAAAAATATTTATTCATCAATGTAATTATTCCAAGCATATTTTTTTAAAAAACATCATCACAACATTATCAGATTTTTAATGTTAGAAAACAAGATATAAAAAATAATTTGCGAAGAAAACAAAATATCAACGAATGCGAGGAATTAAAATAAATTCCTTGTGAATATCGGAATACAAATTAAATTTCACTATTGTTGTCAGGTTCCCGTCGATTTTTATCTCTGAGGGATTAAATGGTAAGAACGAAACCGGGGGGGGGATCATATGAGGGTTCGGTCGGTATTTTTTAAGCTGTCAGACTATAGATTTACAATAGCTGTCAATAAGTCACTATACGCGTTCGTCTATAAGAGCTTCGCTTCGCGCTCGTTATAGGAACTGATATACAAATATAACCGCTACCTTTAACACAGTGCAAAAAATCAGAATTTTCACATTTTGCGGATACCTGTTATGGGAAAATCTCTCATGGCCCTTTTAACCCTACACACCGTCTGGGTGCAATTAGCAATCAAATCCAAGTTGCCACTATTGCACTGTAATTGGACGTTGGGCAAAGAAACTATATTTTTTTACCTGCAATGCTTCTAGGCACACCTCGGCGCTTTCCCCTCAAAACACGGATGCCGTCTTATTGCACGTCGGCGGCTTTCCCCCGAGGAGATCGCCGAAAACCAATTGCTTTCCTATTGCACTTGAGGACGTCCACAACAACAATTCCACGTAGTTCGGTCGCCATTTTGTATCCCCACCGGGAGAACCTTCCAAAGTCACACAGGGTTTTCTGAATTTAGCAGATGTGTCAAGGTCAAATTTGAAAACCCGGAAGTAGAGCGGAAGTACATTTCCGGTCATTGCTTTGTATTAAACTTCAGGTTTGAATTACATTTTAGAATTAACATGCACCGGTGCATGTAATTAAAAAATTTACCTGCACAATGTAAAAGTTACAGCAAGGCTAAGTAAAACAGGGATTGGTGCTACGCAACCTTTATTCATATCAGACTGGGGGACGTTAGACTGTGACAGTGGACTTTTAAATTTTATAATTCAGCATTCAATGACTTCTGTGAAATAAGCTAGTTTATGAATGTACATGCACACATGAAGGATACAAAGTTATATGCACAGAGAGAAGCTACATTGCACCCGTGCATGTGTGCACCTGGGTAATTCGAAATTCCTGATTGACTTTGTCTCTCCGCAGAAGACAGTTGAAACCAATGGCTTTCTATTCACTTGTGACGTCTTCCCCGCAGAGATCTAGGCTGCACGTTAAGGTGAGGACTATAAGAAGCTTTTTCAACTGTTTTTCAGGTGGCGGCCAGGAAAAACAGCTCACCGCCAATGGAAGGCACTACTAATTGATTGGTATTGCCAGGTGGGGACTTCAGAGAAAAGACAACTTTTTATGCCTTCTATTCCATTAGGATGTCTATAGTGGTACTCTGTTTATGACGTGTTAAGGTTAAAAGGGGTAGGGAGGGTTATAGTTACTGGACAGAATCTAAAAAACCCCACAATGTGAGAACAAATGGTTAATTATGAATAATATCCAATAGCATGTGTCCCTTACACGGGGTCTGAGTACAAATTGTTCTGAGAACTACATCAAGGCAACTGTAGGGTTAATATTTTTGTCCACGAATGTGTTAAGTTCACTATGATAATGGCTAGCTTTGCAAAATGCAATACAGGGAAAAAAAATTGCACAAAAAATAGCAATCAGGGTCATAGAAATTTTTTGATATGTGTACCGTATGCTGGCTACTGGGACATGTACATAATACTGGGAACATGTCACATTTTGAAATGTACGACGAAAGGAAAGCATACACAATTTCTTTTTCAGTACTATTTTTAATTTATATTACTGAAGTCCAATTTTTACAAGAAATGTGAAACGTTAAAAGATCCAGGGTTAGTAATCACTTCACATGACATGCGAAAATCCTTGAGTTTTCAAGTTCTTGTATAATTAGAGCAGAGCACTTCTACAAAGACTGTAAGGTGGCGCCATCATCGGACTCATTTCAATAGTTGTTTGGGATATTTTAATGCTTAATACGATATCTAGATTAAAACCATTACACTCAGTTACCACCGAATAACACAGGACTGATGGCTGATGTGGTGTTGAACATCCATTACCACTATTACCACACCATTGCATGTGTGGTATTGTACAGAGCTTATGTCAGTTCGTTCACTTTTTGTGTTAAAAGCGAACTTAAAGTTGATTTTGTCTCTTTTGGGGGAACATAAAAGGGAAAAAAAAAATGTTGCCATTTTTCTGAAGTGGGTAAGTGGGAAATCCAATATGCCGCCAAAATCACCTGGGCAAACCAATGACATTAAAATAACACAGGACTATATGGAGTAGTCCAAATGGGAATTTTCTGAGGGAAATAATTGGCTCATACGAAACATGTAGGATATAGATTATAGGTAGTCAAAAAAGTTATAGAAACACAATATGGCTGCCAAAAATGGTGCCAATATACCCCCCAAAGTATTTTATTAAATGATGTAATGTGAAAGCAAAATATGTGAATATTGTATGCAATGGTTATAAACATGTTAATTGTTAGGATTACAACATATATCTCTTTTTCCTAACATATATCGTATTGAAATACATTTCCTTTCTCATACTTGTTTAAATCCAAGATGGCCGCCTCAAAATAGGCCTTCTTCAAATCATGCGCACATTGAATTACCGATAACCTTATGTTAAAAGGGGGTAAAGGTAAAATAGTAGTAAACTGTTAAATGGCAGTCCATCCCCCCATTACATCTAGTAGTAAAACAATAGGCATGAAGGCATGAAAAGTGTTTACTTTAATAGGGATTACCACTTAGTGATACCCCCAAATCTTTGTTTAAAGGGGGGATTTGTGCTTGAAGTCATCAACATGAACAATCGTGAAAATCAGTTAGATTTTTTGAAGGCATATTAATGTTGTAGCTCACAACATCAACCAGTTCCTAACTACTTTGCATCAAGTTATTCGTTTTAAGGTTATTTTGAGTCTTCGAGCTTGGTCAACAAAATATGAAATGATCTTAAATCGAAAACAAATTACGATGAATCATTATCTAAATTTTCAAAGAAAAAGAAAAATCCAAGCACTATTTATATTAATATCAAGAATATAGAGAGGCTATGCCTAACCTGCAATTAGAACATTGGGAAATTTATATCAAACCTGCCAGCGAATTTGAAATCAGCTCCTTTCCTTTACCACGAAATCTTATTCTGGGCAATAATTAATACCACCATAGTTGTCCTATGTGATAATGCTCTTAGTCTTAATAAAAATGACGTGACTGAATCCAGTGGTAAATTTTGAAATGTGTCAAACCCCACAGCCTCATTAGTTATCATTTATTTGTTCAAACATATTGCATTAATTTGTGACATTCTATTGAAGGCAGCCACATATTTCAGTGCAGGGCAACCTGTTGACTCGACCAGGTGCCAATTTCCAAGCATCATTTCTTGCATCCAACATTTTACTAGTTGATTATGGCATTGTGGTGTGCTGGAGCATTCAACATCTAAAGATGGAAGTGCACCATAAGGACAACTCTACAGAAATGCATGGATGGAAAGTTAAAAAAAAAGACGAAAATCCAAAAAGATCGAATGGTGTAAAAGAATTAGACAGAAAGAACGGCATCTAATTCTAACGAAATGGCTAGAGGTCAGATGGATAGAGCCGCGTCTTGGGTTACAAAAGAACCAAAAGCTGATCAAAGACATGAGTCATCAAGAACAAGGAAATGCCTCACCGGACTACTAAAAGATGTAGATGAGAAGATATGTTGTTCTACCAAAACAAAGCAGGTCGACACCTTCCTGAAGACCAGTTGGAAACTTGTTTTGTAGGGCTGGATGCAAGAGGCTGCTTTCCACATCAATGCAATCCCAGATCAAACTTCCATCCCCTGCCAATCCGAAGCTGTGGGGCAAGGACCACTCTTGGACTCTGCCAATTATGTAATCATCGTCATTGTACACATTCTCAATGGTTGTAGCTTCTCTTTACAAAGCGGAAGATACATCTGGCGCAATGCATGACCAAACACGAAAGCACAATCTCTACAGGTCTGGCACTGTACGTGTAGAGCAAATTCAGAAAAAAACATCGCACCTGAGAATCTTAACTCCATCTCTGACAATAGACTTCGCCACCAGCTGATGGTTACAAATATCGAAATCAGTCTTACCAAATGCCTAAGACAGAGCCAACCAACATTCTGAATACGGCCAATGACTGGATATTACTGCTTGATGAGGAACACAAAAACAAACAGTGTCTCTCAAAGAAATGACTAAGACAGCTAAGAGACCAGATTATCACCACTTTTCTACCAACACAAAGACAATGATCATCATAGAGCTGATGGGTCCCTATGCTAGAAAGAAGTGAAATACAAGATCTAGTGGTGACTGTGACAGCAGAGGATGGTCTACATACTACTTTCCAATAGAAGTAGGAAGCAGAGGTTTCTGCAATACATCAGTCACAAATGCCTGGCATCCTGGGCATTCCTTAAAGGAAAGAGAGAAAGGTTATAACCGATAGAGCATCCAAAATTGCACTCAGAGCGAGGCTAGTATCTGGCCAGCAGAAGCTTCAACCTAAGGCATTCAGACAAGATGGAGATAACAACTCCAGCAATATGCACTGAGGAAAGTGGATGGTTGGGCGCTCACAAAACCAGGTTTAACCCGCCAAATTCAAAGTCTGGTCCAAAGCTCGGAGACCTCAGAACACACTAATCTAGACAAAGAAATATTGCATCAAGTGAATTTTCCTTATTAGTCACTTTCACAGAGGGAGATCTATCTGGAGTGCTTATCTTAAACATATTAACTAAAAACTTTAGGCTCAAGGTGACAGCGCTGGTTTATACCAATGAACGATTCTCTGAACAAAGGGGTATCGGGTGAGTATCCACCATACTCACTGGCTGAAGGAAGACCCGGTCGACTAATTGGTGATGATGCCCATATCAGTGCAATGTAGTAGTGGGTTAAGAGAAAGATGGGGGGTTCCCTCCCCTTCCAGACCCTGAACTAGTGCTCCTCAGTTGGGGAAGACTTTCTCCTTCAGTTGACGATGTTGGAGCACAAAACCATCATGCTCCTTGAACCTTAGTATGCACTGTTGGACTTGTAATAGAAGCAGATAACCTCTTGCAACTGAGAAGAAACAATATCCCTGAGAAGGAAGGTTATTCCTCTGACCAAGCTGTGCCAATCCATTAAGGATTTCATAATCGTTACAGGACTTGAAAATCTTAAAAAAACCCTCCTTGGGTCCTGCCAGCAAATGTTCCACCCATATTCTGAGCCGGTAAAGGCCATGGAAACCATAGAAGTGCCGAAGCGGGCTGGCTCCTAGCGTTCTCATATATGAGTTCTAGTTGGTATCTTCCTCTCTTCTTTCCCGTTCCAGTGAAGAAAAATGTATCTTAGGTAGCTTTGGATCAAAAGAGATCAATCAGCAAGAAAACGTCAGTATCTGGTGAGTGTACAACTATCTCTGCATCGCCTTGAATTGACAACACATGAAGTAGTAGCAAGGTATCTGCGCCTCTTGTTCGTGGTTCTCAATTCATCTGGTTCTCAATTCATCTCAATTCATCATTGCTCATATTTCTAGGTTCTTTCTTGTTGCAGGCTACTTAGCATTGGGGCTTGTCTCTTAATCTTACACACTATTGGTTTATCTGATGCATAATAGTTCTGATAGCTTGATTGCTTCCTATTTGTTTCTATTTTGTCATATTTCTAAGTTCTTTCTAGTTGGGGATTTGCTTTGCTATGCGTTGCTATTTGGCTTGTTATTGTCTTGTTACCTGTCTGCTTCGAGTTCTTTGCTCCTAATTGCTTCATATTTCTAAGTTAGTTCGTTTTGGATGGGGCTTGACTTTGGATGTCCCTTTAGCTTGCTACCACTATTGGTAATGGCTGCACAATTGTTCGTTAGCGTGCTTGCTTCATATTCTGTTCTAGTTAGTCTTATTTTAAGTTCTTCTAGTTGGGGATTTGCTTGGCTATTGGGGTTCTCTCCACATCTTGTGCACCATTGATTATCTTGCTGCTCAGTTGCTCTGCTGTGTTTTACTTGGCCTGCTATATGCATTTAAACACACAACAGACACGAAAGATATGGTAAGAAGATTGGTTAGAAATTTCATAATTCAGAATTGTTAGTCAATGTTTCATTGTCGCCTTGTTATGGTATATTCTACTTAATTTGCGTTATCAAGTGGCAGAGGAACCTAACATTTCAAAACACCATTAAAAAAAAAAAAAAATTTATTTTAACTATATAATGGTGTTGACTGGCCTGCATTTTTAACTATATGGCAGCCATTTTAACAGAGAAAAGGAAAATAGCTTGAAAAAACCTAAAATTATATTCCATTGCTTAATGATTGTATTCTAGCTTCGTGTGGCGGTTTTAATCGAAATTTTGTGAAAAGGACATTAACCCATTATTAAAAATTATGAAGGTAATAGAAGCCATTTGCACTAAATGGCAGCCATTTTTGAACAGAAAGTTAGTGAAAAAAAACATAGAATATATTCATTCTGGCTGTTTTATATGTATTCTTTAGCTCGTTCTTCGTAGGGGTTTACAGCAATTATTGAATTATGGTATTTTAACCCAATGATAATACATTGTAACGGTAATGGCGGCCATTCTGTGCTAAATGGCAGCCATTTTTGGCAAGCTGAAATAGCTGAAAATAAAACCAGAATACCATTCCAGTTGTCATAAAAATGGCATATTTTCACTTCTTATGATCATTAACAATGGTAACTGCAAGAAACCCATATGATGAATACATTTATGCTGATTGCATCACAGCGGCCATCTTGGATTGAAGGTCTAAACTGGTCTAGAAAAAAAAATGGCACACATGTTTCATTTGAATCCTTCCCCACCTTTCAAAGTTAAAAAATCAATGAGAAATCGCCTGTTTAAACACAAAATGACAGACGACGCCATTTTGTCAACATATGGTGGTGCCCTCCTATATCATGTGGTAATGCGTGGTGTTCGGGCTACAGGAAATAAAGGCAAAGCCCCAGCTCTAATTAAAATTCTGCAAAGTCAAAGCATTCATTTTTTTGGTTAGTTATTTTTTTAAAAGCAAAAACGGAAAGTATTCAACCATTTAAAGCTTAGTTGTCTCAAAAACCTCTCCTAAAGTTTTACCCATGATCCCCCAACTTGCACTGGTTGGCACAGCTAGACGAGCGAAATTCTTTTTCCCTACTAATGGCACTCAGGTCTTAGACTTAGTGAAAGACAGCCAGAATTGCTTCAGTTCAGGTTATGCCGAAGTGAAGAGAGCATGAAAGATTGTTTTAATTGTGTTTATTAGCTCAATATCATAAGACTCCTTGTCTTGTTGGTCCTGAAAAAGCGTGGCTCCTGGTTCTCTGGAAATCGTAAGGACCAGGAGCCGTTTTTAAAAGATTTTTTGGCTCCTGGTCTGTGAGACGTATAAAAAAGCTGCTTGACTAACCTTCTGTGCCTTGAGGACCATGTAGATTTTGTTGTGAAATCATCCACGTTTCACGGACAATGTCCCACGACGATGCTCTGTCGGTCTCCATGTTGTTGCAGAAAAAATTAGCTACAGTAAAACAGTGAACATGATACAACACTGCAGCAACACCACCACTGTTTGTTTCAAAACATACTGGCTTTTCTTCTCGACCAATTGGCAAGAAAATGAAAGCCTGAAACAGCAAATCGAAATTGACTTGAACTTGAAAATGACTCGAGTCGGGACTCACTGACTGGTAAATGAGGCTTTGGTCTGCACTTGATTCATTACTCCTCTATACCGTCTCTCAAGCTTCCCCTATTTGTTGTTACAAGGTACGATGATCAAATTCCTTACTTTAGAACCTACCAAAATATTGCAATCTAGCTAAATTACGTCGCACATTGATGGCCCGCGCCCAGTACTGAGAAAATATACAACGTGTGATATGATCAAATTGTGTGTCCGATGATTTTTTCGGGAATACGTGACGGTATTTCCTAGGAAAGATTTGCGATTCTCAAAAGTGGAAAATATTCATGAATATGGAAATTTGACAACTTAAACCTACAAAAGAGCTTTTTAAATAAAGTAACAAGTTTTGTTAAGATATGCATTAAATAAAAGGAAATCTAAAATGTCCTAATAGCAAATATATTTCAATTAGAGATAATGATTCTCAAATTTAGGAAAGTGATTGGCCTTGGTCGACCTTTAAACCATGACGTCATTTTAGAGTGACTCATTGGGAAACCCTGGGGTGGGATTCCAATCATTATAAACAACTGCGGCAGAACAGAATCAACTTGAGTGTTTGCAAGCAAGTTTGCCAATGTATAAGGGCCAAGCTTGCCTAAAACCCATATGGAAAGGTAAGTCATCAAGAGCAACGCAATATGGAAAATGTCCATGTGAACTTGCTGTTATGGAATTAGTGTCAAGACAATGAAAAATCAGCAACTCAATGCAGCATATAGCATGCTGCATGGCATTGCTGATGATGACAGGCTCAAAAATGTTCTGTTTGTACACTGTCCAGAGTCATTCAGTGGTAGATAAACCTAATGATCTGTTGGTATCAAACATGTCCTTCTGTCCTTCATGAACTAAAACTTTATGATAAATTTGATGGTAATAATGATCAGATGCATGGTTATGAATAGCTCTTGACAAGTCATAGCCCCGGGCCAGGGCGAAGCCTCGGAGTGCCCTAAATATGGAGTGCCCACAGGTAGAGTAATGTCAACAAAATTACCTTTAGCACGCCCGTTGCTGGCCTGGTGATTCCCCCCTCTCTCCGATGTGTAGAGTTCTACGCTTGGGGATTTCCCGCCCTGTTTGGGATTGCCATAGCTAGACTCAGCGGATATGGGACGGGTTTCACGCAGTGTTCAAGCCATGGGGCTCCGCTTCGGCTCATTATTTGGGGGATTACGTCATTTTAGCGTAGGTCCGATTGCGGTTGTTTCGGCCCCCACGTGAAGTTATAGCGTATAATTATGTGAGGGGACACGAAGCGTGTTTTGCGGGGAAATGTGTGGGTCATTGCTTGGATGTATCCCGTTGTACGCGGTCGCGGGGTGTTGCCAACCGAATAAGATGTACAGGACGTTGATAGTGTGTTAGACTAAGAAATAAATTGAACAGAACTTACAAGCAGCCGTCCCGGGATCTTCATGCGTGTCCATGTCTCTGGCCGGGTGGTTCTGTCTCAAACGACTTACCCCGACAGAAAGACGCATCCCCAGAGGTTTGAACATGTGTACGTGCTGTTCTCCATCGGACAGACAACTATCTGACACATAGTAGAAGGGGGGGAAAAGGGGGGGCACACGAGAACCACAAGTGGTGTCAGGGAGTGGGGATGTCTTAACATACAAACCGAAGGATAAACACCGGATACTGGTTGCAGGGGGGGGAGCAACCGAAGATTACCCCAGGATACTGGTTGCAGGGAAACAATCGAAGGATAGGGGGGATAACCCCGCGATACTGGTGGCAGGAGCACCGAAGATACCCCGGATACTGGGTGCGAGGAGCAAACCGAAGAAGATACCCTCGGATAGTGGTTGCGTGGGGAAGCGCAACCAAAGATAAACCAGGATATTGGTGCAGGGTACCGAAGATGTACCCCGGGATACTGGTTGCTTGGGATGTGTCAACCGAAAGATACCTAGGATAGTGGTGGGAGAACCAAAGATAACCCAGGATATTGGTTGCGAGGAGGCAACCGAAGATACCCGTAATAGTGGTTGCAGGAGCCGCCGAAGAAAACCCAAAGATATTTGTTTGGTTGCAGGAGCAACCGAAGATGACCCAGGATACCGGTTGCAGGAGCCGACCGATGGTAACCCAGGAGGTTGGTGTAAAACCAAGGATAATGAGGATGACAAATTCCCAGCCAAGTGAGACCTTGGTACCTTCTTTACAGGTGATGCGGACAAACGTACATTATTGGGACGAACCAGGAGAAGACCATGGCCCCAACCTGCAGTGGGCGTGTGCAACTGTTACAAAACTTAACACCAGTGGTTAGCCAGGCTGTATCACAATGGTGGGAACAAAGAGAGAGTAGGCGGCGTACATTGGAAGGCAGGAAAAGGATGGCCAAGACCTACTAACTATTGGGACTGTTAGGAGCGTCCGTTTCATTGATTCACGCGGCCCCGGAGCAGCTTACACAGTTGAACAAATCATGACACCACCACAGGCCAATTACCAATGAACTTGGGACACGAACGAACGAATTTGACGATTCTTTTGGATTCAGATGACTAAGTCACCGGACATGAACCGTTCTGTACATACTAGACGAGGAGGTGTTTGAAAAGCAACAGACAGATTAGACTGTCTGTGACCCAGGAGTCCAGAGGATGTATTAGGAATTACCGGACTAGACAGGGATGAGGACTGAGAATCCCCCTACAAGGCACCCAATTCGCCGTGCATCCTCGAGTCCTGCGGTAGACCCATTGGAGTGAGGACAACCGGACAGGGTACGACAAATGTGGTTACATGCGGGAAGAGAGGAATGAAGAGATGGAATTTAGGTTTGGATCGGTGCCTGATGCACAGATTAGAAGAGGAATCCAAGGTTGGGTGGCAGGGGTACACCAAACGACTTGGAATCCCAGTGAGGCAGCAGGAAGCCACATGGAATGGGAGCCAGCGTTCCTGATATCAGGAAACTTTGTTCAAGAACATTTTAATTGCGGAAAAGGAAGCCACGACCCGAGAGTGATCCCACCCCCCCCCCACCCCCCACTAGAGGTAGAGTGTAGCAGCTCGTGCCCAGAGGAATAACAGTTTGGGACTACCACTGGACTGGGGGGCTTCGTTAAACTGAGAACTGCGAAACCCTAAGTAGCGTACCCAGAGCTACTACGGCGGAAAGCATGGATAGGTGAACGTAAGAAGCGGCGCTTTCAAGCAGCACGCAGACATATGAATATAAACTGGGGGGCTAGGATAAAGACAAGGCATACAGAGGGAGAATGACGGAGCGACTAAATACACCAGCAGTATATTGAAGCCCTGTCGGACTTCAACAGGAAGAAAAGACGACTAACCCTCATAAGACACTAGTCAAGCAGTGAACGTACCAGCAGCTGGGGACACCAAGTATGATCCCCACCCCCCCCCTGGCCCTTACGGCCCGGGGAGAGGAGGAGGAGAGAGGAGGAACCGAGAGGCCAAGAAGACTTTGACAATTACTCGGGACCAAGAAACCTAGGAAAGTATTGACGGGCACTGGGACGACGTCATGGAGGGATTTCATCAATCAGTTTGAAGCTGTGCCGAAGCGTTTTTATAACCAATGGGACAGACGTACAGGCTTCATTTCAGCTCTTTGCCAGCATGCAAAGGAGAGGCACTGACTGCCCTGACAGTCAATGAGGTGATACAACCTGAAGAGATGAGTATGACGAACTGAAGAACGTAATGTTCGAGGAGTTTAGCCCACCTGCGAGTGCTGCAGGAAAGTTATTTCATGGAGCTTATAGCGGCGGTGAGCAAGGCCCTGGTATGAGAGGTCTTATAGTCTTGCCCAGGAATGTAGGAAAGTTAACAAGTAGCGTGCCTATGATCCCAGACACCTTAGGATTGAAAGAGATAGAGTTGGCTAGAGAATGTTTCCAAGAAAGCCATAAAACGGATGACAGAAATCCGCAAAGATGTATTTCGTGCAAGACCTGAAACATTGCACCAGGCAATCCAAGGGCCAGGGAATGTGAGTCCTATTTACCGAGCAGAAGAAAGAGTCCCAAGCCGCAAGAGTAAGGTCAACCGTGTGCCAGAAGTAATGGGGTCAGACCCACCCCAAAACTCTCAAAAATGCCTCAGAGAGTCAATGAGACTGAGACGACGCCTAGAGGAGTAGAAGCTAGTTAGCCAATCACACACCAGTAGATGAGGGAACAGTAGGCCCTCATATGATCAGAGGCCTGCGCACCGTGCTTCCGGTAGGAATCAGCCTTTAGGGAGGGGGGGAAAAGACCCCGATGTTACCGTTGTGACCAGCCAGGTCACTATGGCGGAATTGCCCGCTCCAGGGAAACGAGCGACAAGCCAACCCAAAGGGCCATGGGGAGGCCGGCGACGGCAACCGGCCAGCAGTAAAAGCAGCAGAAAACATAAGGAAGAGGGACAAACCGGACCACCCGATTGTAGACCCAACTCAATACCATGCAATGCCAGGGACTGTTTGTCCCAGTGGACATCAGGGGTGAGCGCGTACACATTTGGTTGATAAGGAGCATCAGGGACCGTGCTCTCTACGACAGTGTACTCGCTCATCCCTCCCAACAAAAGAGGCCAAGGCTCACTCCCCCAGATGATGATGAGCTGATACAAACATGATGGACAGAATTGACATATTGTGGGTACTGCATGGGTTTTTGAAATTTGGGTGGACAGTCAGTCATGTATCAGGATTACAGTAGCCGATATTACACACCCAAGGCTCTGTTAGGAATGGACTTTCTGCTAGCCACAGGTGGTGTGTTTGATTGTAAGCCGGTTGGAATTGCGGATGGCGGGGACAAAAGGTTTTAAAGGCGAGACCTCAGAGACTTTCCTGAGGAGGGCGCCCTCACTTTCAAAAAAACTCGTGTTTTGCATGTACATAATGCTGGCCATATACTAATCACTCGTTGAAATGCTTAGCTTAATCGAATTCTTTCATATAGGAAAATCACAACTTTGTTATAAAATCGGATCCGGAATTTTTGTTATACACAGTATCCTAGGGGGACGTAATACTCACAAAATGTTACTGCATCCAAAACGAAAAGTCTGACTGATCAGCTAAATTCGGAATTGTGCATATTTGAGGTTACTATCTTTAGTTCTAGTTGACTATTTTCAGTATTACAAAAAAAAATAATATTCGAAATCTCTGAGTCGACTTTAAGTGCAAGACTGAAGATGATAGCTACTTCTGTGCTAGAGTGGTTGCTGCTATACTGTTGAGGTACCAGAAGGCCCATGAGACAATTATACAGGGAAGATTGACCTTCTCTAGAACGCTCTAAACCACAGTGAGTGGGGCGTGGCTTATGGGAACCAATGGAAAACAGCGTACTGCAATCCAAGGGATTGGCGTTGGCTCGCCCAACCACTCGTTAATGTAGACGAGATATACCGGTTGACTCCTGAACGCAAGGAAAGGCCTGACAATACAGGACGGGGAACTGCCTAGCATCCATAAAAACAGTGGTGAAGACAAATGTGTATGTAGGTGAATTCTTGGTGAATTGTAATGAAACAACAAAGTTTTTTTTTTTGTTGCAAGACATCGGGCCGAGACACTCTTTTTTTCTTTCCATTGTTTTATACCTGAACAATAGCAGAGTTATGTCAAAGTAGTTAAGAAGGTTAGGAGTCGAAGACAGGCAGGGTAGTAGCTCTACTCAAGAAACTACAGGGACGTGTTGGCCAAGGGGATCAGACCTAGGTCGTACCCAACTTAGTCAAAACACATATGACACTGAGTCACCCATACAATCAAGACAACCACTTTAGACGCCTACCAGTGGGTAACGTGAGAAGAAAGTGGAGAGACAAGTGGAAGGATCGTATGGGAGAGGGGGAGCATAATCGAGCCATAGGAAGCCCTTGGTCCTCCCAGTGTGTTGGGTTGGAAAGAAAGATGGAAGCAAACGCCTCTGTTTGGGGACATCCGAAGAAAACCTTAATGCTTTTGGTTTTGTACCCATTAAAGGACGCCCATACACGTTGCCAAGAAGTGACGATACTTTAGATGCGCTATCAGGCGCCAGATGGTTCTTGTACCCTCGATTTGGCATCAGGGTACTGGCAAGTGGAGATGGATGACGACGCTCGCCAGAAATCAGCATTTTCAACCAACAGCGGCCTATATGCTTGGAATGTGATGCTTTTGGGCTTTGCAATGCCCCCGCCACATTTCAGCGGCATGTGAATAAACGGGATTTACTAGAGGATTGCACTGGCAGACAGCCTGGTTTATTGGGATTGATTTATCGCGAAGGTAAGACTGTTTGCTAACTGAGACCGTATCCAGTGCTAGAGACTGTTTTCAGAAGGTTCAGGTCAACAGGGGTTGAAATTAAAACCCTCCAAATGTGCACTCTCCTTCAGAGGTGCGAAGGACTTGAGGACAAGTGTGGCGTTTGTCAGCAGAAGGGAGACGCACGTGTCCGTCCCGTCCCAAGGGCACTGCAGTCCAGGATTGGCTGACGCCAAAGACACAGATGGATGTTCGGAGCTTTCTGGGGCTCGTTCCTATTATAAGGAGGTTTATCAAGGGCGGTTGCCAAGATGGCCGACCACTACACCCTTCTTACAGCAGACACGACACAAGATTTGAAATGGACAGAAAAAACCGTGTGAGAGGCGCTTCAAACTTTGAAGAGGCAGCCTCATAACGATCCAGTCCGGCTTACCCTCACGGAAGGGCAATTGTACTGATACCGATGCCAGTGCCTTTGCCTTGCCCTATCGGGGCGTGCTGCCCAGATTCAGGAAGGGAGAAGAACGGGGTGGTGGCAAAATATGCCAGCAATCCTGTCCGCACGGAGGAGAACTACTGCGTAAAAGGAGGGAATATTGGCAAGTGTTTCCTTTCTGAGGCAATTTCAAGCCCTACTCTGGGGTCGAAGGTTCCCTGGTCAGGAGTCATATCATGGTGCTCTCGCTGGCTTTTCAAACTTTAAAGCCCGGGCGGGACAGCATGGCCCGCATAGATAGAGGATGGATGGCTAGTTATGCCCTGAACTAGTCTACCGCCCGGCAAAGTAAGTACCACCAGAATGCCGATGGCCTGTCCAGAAGGCCATGTGACAAGGAATGCCGGCACATGTACCCACTAGAAAACTCGCTCAGAGGACGTGTCTGCGAACGGAAGCAGTAACGTCGGTAGTGTGCAGATGCCAGAGGGTGAAAGGAAATGAAAAGAACCAAGAAGGACCTTCCAAGAAAAGTAACAGATCTGCACCCGAAGATGGGAGAAAAGTCAGACCTCCCAAAGAACGGGTGGTAGATCAAAGTGATCACCTGACCAAATGGTGATGCCGGACCCCCACAGGAACAAGTAGTGGAGCCCGTACGAGGCAGTCAAACAGCGCTGAGGTAGGGATGACACCAGAAAATCCTGTAAGAAGTCGTCAGAGTGAAAATGAAGCTGGTCGAAATCAAAATAATTTCCAGCCGGCGTCGGAGCAACATAGAGACCAGAACAAGACTAACAAGCAGGAAACAGGGCGAACCTTTCCCTCAACCTGTCGCGCATAAAGGCTAGGCTGAAAAGCCGAAAGCCAGAGGAATGCGATGAGATCAGTGCGGAGGAAATTGAGTCCGGGACTCGACTCGAGTCTGAAAGTTTCAAGGGACTCGGACTTGGACTCGCTTGGACTCGGACACCTTGGATCGGACTTGGACTCGAGCCTCTGAGGACTCGGGGGACCAGCGAGGGACTTGCTTCGGAGTCCGGCAAAATGCACATTTTTGTTAAGTTTAATTTAGATGTTTTACTTTTTGTTTTACCATAAATCGTTGGAAACTAGTTTGCAAAGGGAATGTTTTCGGTCCGAAGTCTGCGATCAACAGCACAGCTCTTAAATGAGTGATGGAACATGTATTTGAACGAAATTAGTTCAATTAATTTGATACCCATTATCATCATAGTTCTTAAGTCCTCCGTTCCAATAATGCAATAAAGTATGGCATATTCCAGCTAAATTGATCATTGATACTTGATCACGCGAGGTCGATATTGATCTTCAATTATCAACGGATCAATCAGGCAGGTGAAACTGTGTACAAATGCCCATAACAATTCAATTCTATCGTAATACACCACCAATTTTGATGAGCTACCTAAGCCGACTTCTGATTTATGCAGTATGACCAATTGAATGAGGCCTGAGGTAGCATAAATTTCACAACACCTGTACTGTTAGCCGTTTATCGATAAGCTACGATGTCAAACATATGCCAGTCTCTTATCAGTGTCCTAATCTTGATTTATTTAGGATCCCTGCATCATTTCATGATCAATCCTTCGCATTCAAAAATTTCGCGAGTTTTTAAAGCAGTTTAAAAAATTTTCAATTCTTACAAAGTACATAATTATTTCTTGGTACTTTGTTAGTTAACTCAAATTTGAGTTAAACAATGTCTAGTCAAGTGATCTGCCAATGACAATTTTTTTAATTAAAATTAACCGCTTACACTACTAGTGGATTGGCTAACCAGTTGAATAATAATTGTTCAGTCGTTTTGCATTGAGGATCGACTCAGACCTCGGACTATCGACACAGGGATTCGGTACGGTCGGCTCGTGCATCAAGTCACATCGGACTTGTGGACTCGGACTCGGATAGTAGGTACTCCTGACTCGGACTCGGATGGGGTGGGGACTCGACTCCAGCACTGGCTGAGATGGGCGAAAATAGAATGCCACAGAGCCTTGCAAGTGAGATTGGACTCTGGACACAAGACCAAGGATCCAAACAAACACCAACGGCAACCACAGGAATGGGGCAAAGAGTTGCAGGTGCCAATGCGCCCGCAAGTATCAAATGTGACCCAGCCACCGATCCCTCGGGGGCCCACATGGTTTTAACATTGGCCAAGTGGGCGTAATGTGGGCGAGGCTTCAAGTGGGCACCCCAGGGTGGATCCATGTGGGCTCTAAGTGGGTATTTTTTTGGCTTGGGTTAAAAGTGGGCAACCCCAAATGGTTCCATGGGGGTTATTCCAAGGGTCTGTGTGGATGTAGGACATGGTTTTCAAGGGTTTTTATATATGGGCCCCATGTGGGTGGATGGTGGGCATGGGCTACTGGTGGGCTTCCAAAGGGCTCACCCATATGGGTGTGGTCTTCGCTGACCTGTAAATTTTTTTTCTTTTGTAAAATGCACATTTTGATCATAATGTGTATTTTTAAGTAATTTTTTTAAATAAATTAATTCTAAACACCCTAGAATACTTTTAGCGATTTACTTCCTCACTTTCCTCATTTTGATGACACCTTTTAGAGAAGGAGGTGTCAGACTGTAACATTTTTAACACACCATAGAAATACTAAGAAATACATATTAAAAATATAAACCTTTCATAAAATTTAAACTAAGCAATTCTTGTTTCATTGCACTTCAGCTATTTTTCCATTCCCATTTTTTGGAGATGTTTAGCTGATGTAACAACAAAACATACATTTGGGTGTGTTTTCACTCAATTGGTGGGCCACGTAATGTTCCACATGCAAAGAGGGTGCAATAAAACTCAATTTTGAATTAGCCTCTTGGGCCCATAACCCCCTATGGACCCCACCCACATGAAACCTGTATGGGTACAAAGCCGGGTGAGCCCATAACAACCCCATAAATTGATAACCATTAGGGAACCACACATTGTCCCGTGTACTACCACCCCCCCCCGCAACAACAGGGCAACCCACATGGGGCCAATCGAGACCCAGTGGACCAAAAACCAAGTAGGCCCCACACATGGGGCCACTAAACAGCGATTTTGCCCATGTGGGGCCCTCATGACGTGCCCACCTCAAACCGTTAGTTTACCCCCATGGGCCCCAACTGGAAATGTGGGATGGGGACTACCTTGAAGCTTGCCTAGGACATGGGCCCAAATTAGGGAAGACAGTTGAAAGGATCCACAATGGCAACCCCCTTGGTGGAAACTTTTGAGGAAGGAAAGGACCGGACCCCGTGGGAAGCGGTATCCCCAGGCCCCCCGGCCCTTAAAGCATACCTGGCGCAATGGCTCTACTAGATGTCCGTGGAGGGATACTTTGTAGAAAGGGGACTGACAATGGAAAAGACTCCATTGGCTAGTAGTTCTACCAAAAGATTGAGACGAGGAGTTTTTTTTTTTGTGCTAGCAGAGCTCCATGGAAACTCCGAAGACTGATGGCCACATGGGACAAAAGAAGACCTGTCCAAAGCCAGACAACGTTTACTTTAGGTTGGGATGGCTGCGATGTAAGATCTCACCAGTTAGACAAATGCATAGGAGGGCCCGAAGAAAGGGGCCGCCACGGAAGCGAGGCTCCATTACACCAGTATTAAGTAGGAGGCCTTGGGAAAGAATAGCCATTGAAGGTCTGGGCCCACTTCCAGAGACAGAGGCCGGAAACGTCTACGTCTGGTTGTGGGTGACTATGGCAAAGTGGATGGAGACCTCCGCCATCCCCGATCAGCCCACAGAAAACGTGGACACCAAGCTGTTTGAAGAATTTGTTTGCCGTTTCGGAGTACCCCTGGAACTCATTCAGACCAGGGAAGAAGAGAACTTTTGATGAAGCCGAAAGTCTTCAGGAACTTTGCAGATCCTCGGAAATAAAAGACCAGAACCACACCCCGATATAACCCCAATCCGACAGCCATGGTGGAACGATTTAATCGAACCATTGCTAATGCTGTTTCTCTGATGATAGAGCCAGTTAAACACCAAAAAGATTGGGACTGCTATCGTCCCCTGTAGGGGGTTGCCTACCGACATGACAAGAGACAACGGGTGAAGCCCAAACATGAATGATGCGCCGGTCGGGAAGTGACACTCCCTCTAGACCTTACAATAGAAGGCCCTCCTGAAGAACCACAGAATGTAAAACATACTTAACGCCAAGAAAAATTACGAGACAGGTTGAGGAAAAATCCATGAGCGCGCTTAGACCAGGGGCGGATCCAGCCTGGTAGAGGGGGGGGGTGCCAGATAAGATGGACCAAGATGCTGCGTAGCAGGGGCGGAGGGGGGAGGGTCCCCCCCCCCCACGCGAAGAGTGGAAGCGCTGCATTTTTCTCATGGCAATTCAGCTTTTTTCAGGTAGGTCGGGGGAACTCCCACTACTAGTGGATGGTAACAGTTGAATAATAAATTTGGTAATTCGTTTTGCAGCATGAGGACTCGGGACTCAGACTCGGGACTCGGACACAGGGACTCAGACTAGGCTCGAGCATCAAGGACTCGGACTTGGACTCGGACCGGATTAGTTAGGGACTCTGAATTGGACTCGGGACTAGGATGGGGTGGATCGGACTCAAGCACTGCGATGAGATGGGCGAAAATAGATGCAACAGAGCTTGCAAGTGGAATGGAACTCTGGACCAGACCAAGGAAGCCGAACAACACCAACGGCACCACAGGAAGGGCAAAGAGTGCATGTGGACCAATGCGCCCAAGTAGTATCAAGGGACTTACTTGAAGCCTGCCTTATGACCTGGCCAAATTAGGGTAAGAACAGTTGAAAGATCCCACAATGGCACTTTGGTGATGAACTTTTGGAGGCAGGAAAGGGACCGACCACCGTGGAAGAGGTATTCCCCAGGCCCCCCGGCCCTAGAGCATACGGGCGCAATGGCCTCACTAGCGTACGTGGAGGTATACTTTGTAGAAAAGTGCGGAGATGACAATGGAAAAGACTCCAATGGCTAGTAGTTTCTACCAAAAAAAGCATGAGATCGAGAGTGCTAGCAGAGCTCCATGACTCGAAGGGAACTGCTGGCCACATGGGACCAAAGAAGGACCCTGTCCAAAGCCAGACAACAACGTTACTTTGGGTTGGGATGGCTGAAGATGTAAGATCTCACATTAGACCAATGCATAGATGTGCCCGAAGAAAGAACGGGCCTACCCAGGAAGCGTAGGGCTACATTAAACAGATAAGGTAGGAGGACCTTGGAAAGAATAGCCATATTGACGTCTTGGGCCCCACTTCCAGAGACAGAGGCCGGAAGGAAAATATACGTCCTGGTTGTGGGTTGACTACTGGACAAAGTGGATGGAGACCTAAGACCATCCCCGATCAGACCGCAGAAACAGTGGCCACCAAGCTGTTGGAAGAATTGTTGCCGTTTCGCGTAGCTTTTTTTTAGGCGTACACCTGGAACTCATTCCGACCAGGGCCGTAACTTTGAGTCGAAAAGTCTTCCAGGGGAACTTTGCAAGAGCATCGGAATAGAAAAGACCAGAACCACCCCGTATAACCCCAAATCCGACGGCATGGTGGAACGATTTAATCGAACCATGCCTCTAGATGATTGTTTCTCTGATGACGAGGCCAGTTAAACACCCAAAGGCATTGGGATGCTATCTTCCCCATGTAGGGTTTGCCTACCGATCATGCATCCAAGAGAACAACGGGTGAAAGCCCAAACATGATGATGCTCGGTCGGGAAGTGACACTCCCTCTATAGACCTTACAATAGAAGGCCCTCCTGAAGAACCAGAATGTAAAACATACTACGCCGAGGAATTACGGGACAGGTTGAGGGAAATCCATGAGATGAAGCTAGCCAGGGGCGGATCCATCCCTGGCTAGAGGGGGGGGTGCCAAGATAACATGGTAGAATGGCTGCGTGCAGGGGCGGATGAGAGGAGGGTGGTGGCCCCCCCCCGCGAAGCGCGGATGCGGCTGCATTTTTCTCATGGGCAATCAACCGTTTTTCCCAATGTAGTTGAGGGGGAATTGTTCATGTCACTCATTTCAAGAGTTCTTCAGGACAATATTATTATACCTGACGAGCACAGCGAGACCGAAAATGTTCAATAAAAATCGTTTGTGATTTGACAAAAAAAATCGTTACCTGTTCAACAGGAATTCAGAATATTATTACCACTTACATGATTTCTAAGTAGGAGCGGATCAGCCCCTCTCATGGGCGGGGGGGGGGGTGGGGGGGACTAAGGGACTAACTGAAAATGTAAGTGACGGCTGCAAAGCAGCCATGGTGTATGGCATCCAAAAGCAGCCATGCGCCGTATAAGCGTGTTTGTGTGGAGGTGTCCCGACCTCCCGCGCAAGCGCAGAAGCCCTGCAATGATCGTGTTCATACCACAATTTGAAATTTGTTAATGTTTGACCTTATGTTTACGGTATGATAACGGTATTAATATAA
>JAMKCH010002647.1:0-81626 GCA_023653785.1 Ophioderma brevispina | reverse complement strand
CCAAGGGGGGGGGTCCTGGGACCCCCCCACGAAGTAACTCATTAACGGCTTTGTTGGCCGATTTAAATTTTGTTTGGCATGAAGAAGCGCACTTTAAAAGGCAGACAATTCATACAAAAAAAAAATCGGCGCCAAAATCCCCACGCGTAAAGCGCCCAGCGCGAAAAACAAATTTTTTGGGGTCCATAGTGAACCCCCCGTCCACTTAAGTGATTAAAACACTTTCAATTTCATTACAACGTCTCACCGATTATTGCGAACCGCTAATAGCTGATATAGTGAAAATAAACCAAATTTTTGACCAATTGTGTAGCGTGTTGGTCTATTTACCTCATTTGGGGGTGTATCACATATTTTGGCGCCAAAAATCCTAAGCAGACGACAGTTTTGTCGTTTAAGTGATTGCCGTTCATCATTCGCTCCCACCGTCACCAATTACTGCTATATACCAACTACGTTAGGCTATGTAGTCCGCTTTGAGTACAACACATACACACGATCCTCACAGCTGACGATTGTGTATGTTTTTAAGTAGGGAAGGCAGCTGGGTTTTCTTTCTCTTCTCCTTCTATATCTTGGTCACGATATTATGTAAGTTTTTGAATGACAGAGAGATATTTTGAGATAAATTTCTCTCAATTGCACTATCAATGCAGACCACCTACCGAGAACGTTTCGAAGGTTTATTAGACAAACAAGCCGACGAACGCCAAAACCCCCAAAAAAACCTTGTTTTTGACTGCCTGACTATCGTAATTGTCCCCATAGAACACCGTGGCTTTGAGTTTCTGGTCCGTGCCACGACAGACAAGTACTAAATAAAATCATTTATTGCATAAAAGACCAGGGCGGCGCCAGAGTAAAATCGTAGGAGGGGGGAAACATCACGGGAGGGGGGGGGGGGGAGGGGCGAAACAGTACAAAATGAACTCATTTTGGTTAAAAACCCCTAATTTTTTTGCGCAAAACCCCCCTGTTTTTCTAAATTTTTGAAAATTTTAGGGGGGGGGCCCCCCCCACCCAGCCACTGCCCCCCTGGCGCCGCCCCTGATCAAGAACGGCGTATTCTGCTTATTCACTTCCATGTGTGGTTTAATGCATCTGGAAAAGCATTCCAAATATGCAAAAAACCCGGGTTCGAAAAAAAATGGGGGCGATTCTTTTCTGGAAAATATTCCTCATGTTCTGTAAATTATTTCTCTTACGTTATTTGAAATTGCGTATAATTGACATATTCAAGGTTGTTTTCATATTAGAATTATATCTCTTGTTTTGTCTATCTGTCGTCTTAACAATGGTTAACTGCTCTTTTTTCTAGGTGAAGCGCATAGAGGCATTCGCTTTAGGCGCTATCATCAAGATTGTTAATTATTATTAGTGAAACAATTATAACCAAATTTAACTCATATTTGGGATTCTTTTAAGCGACATCTTCTCAATTGACTTAAATATCACGTGTGGCACGCAACCAGTTCATGCAGAACCATTTTTTTTCGTTTGTTCAGTTCGTTCTTACTATCTCACGAATAATGGAGGCCCTATCAGAGCTAGTTATAGGTTCATAATAGTAGTAAAATAAGCCAATTAGGCTCAATTTGCAAAACGTGGATGGTGTGGCAGGAGATATAGTCTCTGTGCCCATAGTCCACCTTCAACGATTTAGGGCACTCGATTCAGAAGAATAGGGCACTCGACTCACGCAACATTAGTTTCATGTTTTAATCGCGTTCTTGTCTATGGAGCCCGAACTATGACTCCGGGGATTTTACACCGGCTACTTGAGCTAATTTAGACTAAATTCTCCCTCAAATTTGGGGGCCAAAAACTATGCAGACTAGTATTCTCTGCCAAGAGGTAAAGATCACCGACAATAAGGTGGCTTTTCATACGACACGAAATTATTCAATACTCACCAATAATTCAAAATATTCTAATTTTGAGTTCTGGTTCCACTGCATATTCAAAATGTGGTACTCACAACTGCATCCCATTTAGGTGGGAGAAGGACTTTTGTTGCAGACCTTTCTGTTTATGTTCTGAACAGAATGGATTGGATTGTGCACATGGTAGTCTTGGCGCAACTTCTTTAGGGATCAAGTTGCCAGAGAGTTAAGATTTCGGCAAGTGAGATAGGGAAGTACTAGGCGGGACGATGAACTCCATAAAGTCGACTAACGATATGATTTTCATATATCCACAACTTCACTGTGTTCTACCTCGGTCCATGTCAATCTTCCAAGAAGATTCTTCAACTTGGTACTACACCAAATGATCTCATTCTTGTCACTGGGTCCTTGATGTTCTCTTACAACACAAACTCCGTGGTTTTCTGGAGGAAAGGATCGGATTTTTCCATCTATACATAGACATAATAGATGAGCATCTAAATGATGTGATTTTCACTTCCCGTTCTGTAGGACTATATCTTCTTCATGGTCGGGCTTTTACACTTTGTAGTCTTCGCCTTCATTGTTCTTGTCCCACTTTAGAAGGTCTCTAATAGTCGAAGTAGCTCTGTGCTCACATCTACAATACCAGCTATTACGGGGAGGTCATCTGCATACGCTTTCGGTTATGTTTTGAAGTTGCTATTCTTTAGTTGGTAACCAAGATCATGTTTTGTCTCCAGTAGATCAAATGCTACACGGCCAAATGATCTATAGCGGTAATCTACCAGGTTTCGTGTATACTTAAGGCAGAGAATAAGACAAGAATTACTTTTTTAACCATTTAAAAGATTATGCAGAATTTTGCAAGGAAATGGTTTTGATCATTACCAGGGGATGTAGTATAAAAGCCTGGGCTTGATTCTATGAATACCACCAATACTCTGTTAGTCAATCTAGAAGGAACGAGGGTCCTTCTAGATGGACTAATACTGCGTACGTCCTAACACACGTTGATGCAGATCAAGCAAGGATACGGCCACACCCGACCATGATTTTCAATCACTATTTCTATAGGGTTACGTGATATAATTGGAATTGGTACATCAAAAAAGAGGGAATTCTGAGTTGGTGTGTGAATTTTACATATAGTGGATTGTAAGACAAAGTTGGCATCCTGGCTGCCATTTTAATTTTTAGATGCCATTTTATATATTTTATGATATATGATTTGTGGTGACTCAGCTCAACAACAAGTTAATAATGTATTATTTACATCATGATCATATCCCGAAGAATAAACTTATAACTATGCTTAAAATTTCACGTTTGAGACGGCCATTCTGAATTGTTGGGTCACGTGATAAAAATGGAAATTTTAAGCTCATCGATACAATTACCAACACCTCTGTGCATTAAAAGAGGAAAGTCCAAGTTTTTGTGTGCATTTTACGATGGAAATATACCTTTTTAGCCGAATTTGATTCAAAATTGGTATTTTAGCCGCCATTTTGACTTCGTTTGGGCTCAATTTTTGAGGTTAAAATTATAGCCATGTAGATTTTGCAATAGAAGCTAAACAATAAGTTAACAAGGCAACTTTCACACCACAAATATATTCAGAAAATTACTGGTTATGCATAACTGTATAGAGCGTTTATGGCGGCCATTTGAATTCTGTAGGTTACATGATAAAAAAACAATCGAATTTTTCCTTTATGAGGCCAAGACTGCGCCTTTGTATATAATATAACGGTCCGCTATTCCGCAAAATTAAAGAAGGCCCACTATCTGAAAGATTATAAGGGTTCCGCTATTCCGAATTTTAGATAACGCCCGCTATTCCGAATATTGGTATAAGGGAACGCTATTCGGAAATTAATATACGGAAAAAAGAAAAATGGACCTGTCTACGAATTCAACAGTCAATCGATCGTCCATCCACTATCCAATCTATTACGATCCATCTAGTCATTAAATGTATCCATCATCCATCCATCCATCCTCATCCAGCCATCCATCATCAATCCATCCATACATCCAATCCCTCCATCCATCAATCCATACATACATCCATCATCCATAAAAAGGTCCGCTCATCCGTTAAAACCCATTTTCTTTGGTTCGATCTTAGCGCAAAATCTATTGTTTTAAATTTGGCCTGCGATTACCCACATATTTCAGCGGATTGTGGTTCAGACTATATGATTTGCTCTTTGTCGAATCAAAAACTAACAAACAAAATAAAACTATACATGTTCCCCCAAAAACACACGTTATAGGAGTGTAAACATCTATATTACTAAAAAAACCAACGTTGTTTGTGGGGTGTTTGTCGGCTATGCGTTTCGCCGTCCTTAACATACGGATATTAATTTTGGTGATGGTGGTAGAGCTTCGAAGTACGAGTTTGTGGTGCACATTTCGGGGGTCATTGGGGTCAAAGGTCATCAGGGAGTCATTATAGGGAACTTGGCCGTGCTTGGATCGTCATGGATATGAGTTTTGGTATGGTTGTAGAGTTTCGCCACGTACGAGTTTAGTGTAGTGTCACGTTTTCGAGGGGGTTAATTTGGGATCAAAGTTCATCCAGGGGGGTTTTCTCATTTATCTTTAACCGTTTACGGATAAAGGTTGCAATTTACTACGTTTCTTTTATCATTTGTTGAGCACAAAGGCAAGTAAGAATTCTGATGGCAACAAGTTTAGTATAACGATGCAGTGGCGGATGCAGAATCAAAATAATTTTGGACAAACTATTGGGAATAAGTGTTTTGGACAACAATGTAGTGGACGAAATGTATTGGACCGAAAAATAAACATGCGACGAAACATTATCACCCGCCATATACCCAATCGAAAACTATAAAAGGCAGTAGCATCAATTCCAAAATATTACGTACATTAATGCATATGATTAATGCTAGTCATATTATAGCGCACATAACCCTTTGAGTGCTCCATTTATTTATCAACATCACGCATTATCTATACGGGAAGGTAGAGCAACCCAAATTTAAATGAAATATTGTTGTTTTATCATGTCTAGCGTCCAAAACATATCAGAATATAGTTTTTTATAGTTGATATCATTATTAATACACACATCTCATCATCAATAATAAACATATGGCAATTTTACATATATCAAGTACACAATAATATAAATGTAATTCGCATAAAAGATTCCCACTGACGACTATTCAAGGCCAGACATACACCTACATGATGAATAAATTAGTAGTTAAAACAAAATTACTAAAAACACAAGCACCAATATTTTTTAAGAATAAAATGGACAAAAAAAAAAAAAAAAAAAACACCCGCCGATGCCTATGTCCTGATGCCCGTCAGTAGGAAGATGGAATACATTCAAGACATAACTCGGAAAACAACCAACAAGACAAAGACATCACACTCAACAAAAACAAGCTTATGCAAAAGGTTCAGAAATTCCGTTATACAATATACCATGGAAATAAAAAAATATAAGTTAGAAATTGGAGAGAAAGAAGTGGTTCTCGAACCATATATGACCCCTGCTTGCACGATTACACTCTAAATTTTTTTTACTTAACCTGAGTAATTTTTTACTCCTTATGGTAGTTAAAATGTCACAGCTCTTTTGTTGAGTAAACTTGACTCAACAAAGGTTGAGTAGCAGTTTTACTCTTCCTTGTAGTAAACATGTTACTCAGTAAAAGAGTCAATATTTGACTCAACATTTGTTGAGTAAAATGTTACTCCGCTTTACTCAACAGTTGAGCTGTGACATTTTTTACTCAACAGGGTGATAAAACTTTACTCAACCCACAAGGAGTAATATTTTATACTGTATTTGAGTAGATTCCATGCTCAACCGTTGAGTAACATGTTTTGACTCAACTGATGTTGAGCACACTGTTTGTCCAACTGTTGAGCAACATTAATTTTACCAATTGACATTGAGTAATACTTTGGATGCAGGTATAACGCAAAAGATGTTTTTTCATCAAAAAGCTACAAGTTGCTCACCAGGTTGAGTAAAATGGCTTGTTCAGTACACTCGAAACTTCCAGATATTTTGACTTGATTTCTGTAATAGAACTACTCTTTCAAACATCAAAAGGACACAGGCAAGATTTACTTAACTTTGGTATTCTAGGTATTTAAAAAATAACACAAAATCTACAAGATAACTGCCTATATTCGTGCAATAGTAAAGTTATATAATTCGGTCAAATGTTGACTGTTCCATTTCGCCTCATGAAATAGAAATGTCAAAATCTGACCTCATGATACACCCTCCACCATCAAACTATTAGGTCCGTCTGCACAAAACGGTGAACAAAGTGTTAGTCCAGTCTATAAAGTTTAGACTGGTCTAAGTGTTAATTTACTCGTACCATGAAAAGGGACATTTCCTAGTGTTGACACGAAAATTTTGTATTTATTTTGAAAATTGGATTTTTATCTTTAAAATTGGTAGTTATGTATAAAAAAAAATAAATAACTGTCAATTTTGGACAAAAACTAGTTTTGACTAGACAGGTAAACTTTAAACCTGGTCTAAATTTTGTGATACGACCTTAGCATTAAATTTTGTATACTATTCTGCCAGTGTCACAAAGATCTACAAACAGCTTAGTAATTTGGACATAAGATGACCAATGGTGACCTTGGGATGACCTGCGGAAAGAATGCCACAATTCCTCCGTGTCTATACACCAATCGATGAAATTGGAGGAAAAATTTTGACTTGGGATAATCTTTAAAAAAATACCGAAATCATAAGCATTCTTAAAGTGAATTTGAATCCGAAGAGCGAAACCGGAACTGAATACTGCAAGAATAAAAAGTTGCAGTGAACACTACTCAAACTTTTTCAGAGAGTGAAATGCAACCTTCAAGAGTATTTCACTCTCAATAGGAGTGAGCAACATTGCTGAAACGACATTTTTTTAAAAATAGAAAACATTATACAAAGACAGAATTATATTTGCACACATAGAAATTACAAAATAAAACAGACCGTCTTGACCTGGCTACATGACTTCAAAGCCAACTACCCGCAGACCATGTCAACACATCCATGACAGTAACAAAAATTCCAACAATGTAAATTTGTGATTTTTATCTATATTACGAATCAGCAAATCATGCTCAATCACCGCATACTTAACCCTGTAAGGTCACACTATGCACATATATGTAAACAGCAACAACATGCATTATGAAGACCCGATATGGGCGATTCACGGCCAAAGTGGACGGAAGAAAAGTACATTTTTTGCAAATATTTCAAATTACAGGTCCCATCATCACCTAGTTTGGTATCAAATAAAAGAGGACAAAAAGCTCTCCGATTTTAGTGGTCTTACGTAATATTTACCTATATTTTATATATCATTTGCGTTCAATAAATGATTTTGAGGACAAATTTAACAATTTTCGATGGGAAAAAGACACTTTGTCATTTCATTTTTCACGTCTGATAAGTGTAATTATGTATTTTTGATGCAAATTAATTGACCCAACAGTGTCAACTTCTTCATAAAGGTAGTTTTTTTTCAGTGTGAGGTCCTGCTTGAGAATTTGATCAGTAAATTGACCTTCAAATTGTGGACAAGTGTAATGACTACCGTAATGCGACTAACAAGCCATTTCCCCTTGATCTACCATGGTAGAAGTTGTTGGTTCATATTCTATTACCCCTAATCTTAAAATCAGTAAAGTAGGTACCATTACATGAACTCAACTATTGGAAGTCTCTTTGTTTTAGGTACAGTTGAATTGAAAGCATGTCGATTTTTGCATGTCCTTTTTTGCGTATGGCGACTAACCATATCTAATCAATGTCATTTTTGAAGCAAAGAACATTCAGCTGATTTCTACCATTAGATTGAAAAGCCATGTAGAGTTTGTCCATACACAAAAAAAATCAAAGAGCAAGGTCAACCTATATTGAAATCACAGTGGTCAGACCAAAAGAAGATGCAGAAAATTGTAATGCGTGACTAACCGTACAATCGCCCATATCATCTGGGATAGGTCATGAGCCTATAACCGAACCCTGCACGCCCCGGGATTTTTGGAGACCCCTATTTTTGAAACTATGCATATAGCTATCAAAATCACGTTGTCTTCAAAATCCCCATCCTGGGTTAAAGAGTGAAGGGCCCGCATTTTCAGAATGGTCGGCTAATATTCACTTAATTGCCCTTGTTGACATATAGTCTTAATTTGTGATCCAAATTCATGCACTATGACTACTTAGTCCGCAACCAGACACCCAGGAAATAGTTGAACACACTATACCTCCTCTATGGTGTCGTCATATTTCAAAATGGCCACTAAAACAATGAACACCGGGGGGGGGTGGGGGGGGGTGTATTTAACACCTTTAAAAAATTGCCTCTTTAAAGGCAAACTGCTGTGTGTCGCCTAATTATATACTTTGTCATGCAACTGTTGGATTTGTTTGAGGTAATGTAAACACTTAAAAATGAAGAGTTAGCCTTTCAAGTGTATATATAGAGGCGCTCCTGTAAAATGGGTCTAGACTTACTTATACACTAGACCACACCACCCCTCCTTAATCACTTCCCATTTGAAACCGCAAAACCAACGATTTTCTTGAGTCTTGTGTTGACGGATGGTTACTAAGTTGAGCAACAAGCTTCTTACTACGCCTGCTTGCGAGAGCTTCAGGCAAAGAGTGACGCAACCAAACGTGTCCACATAAGTTGTTGTTGTTAAGAAATTACTAACGTACTTCAACACACAGATGCTTGGTTGTGGTCTATGTGGGCTCAGGGATGGAATGCCCCGGGGGAGCGTTCTCATGCCTCTCCTGTTCGGCATCTGTGCCGGCGACCGGCCTGAGAGTGCGGGAGCCTGTCGTTTTGTCTGGAAAGACAATCTTGGAATTGGCCCACAGGATGCAGATGTCAAAGGGAGACTCAAAGACTTAGATGGGCTCACCCCTTATTGTGAGGAGAACCATCAGCGCGAAAGTCCATCCGGGGCACAGGTGTGTGCTTTCCGTCTACCTTCCAGCCCCCGGTAATTTTGGCATTTTTCAGGGCGTGGATCCGCCCTGAACATGCCCCGGATTCTGCCTCAGGGGGGCGCTGAAATGATGTTTCGGAAAAATAAAAAGAAAAAAGTACCGTTGTTGTGATTTTTGTTGTTATTGTCACAGGAAGCATAGTCCATCTGCTTCAAGATAAAGAGATAACTGAGATCTCTCCGAAGGCACTCAAACATGCTATTTAACTCAAGAGCTTCCACGGGCTCCGAACCCTGGACCCCGCCAGGGGCAGTATAGTTCATCTGCTTCATGATTGTGAAGTAACCGAGAGCTCTCCGGATGCGCTGAAACATGCTAAAATCCAAGAGCTCATGGGGCGCCTCCCCATGGATCCCTCCCATGTAGAGTCCATCTGCTTCGAGATAATGAGATAACTGAGAGCTCTCCGAAGGCACTCAAACATACTAAAACTGAGAGGTTCCGGGGCTCCGTCACCTTGACCACCCGCCAGGGGCAGTATAGGTCATCTGCTTCAAGATAATGAGATAACTGAGATCTCTCCGAAGGCACTCAAACATGCTATTTAACTCAAGAGCTTCCACGGGCTCCGAACCCTGGACCCCGCCAGAGGCAGTATAGTTCATCTGCTTCATGATTGTGAGATAACCGAGAGCTCTCTGGATGCAGAGAAAAACATGCTAAAACTCACAAGCTTCTGGGGTCTCTGCCCCTGGAACCCCGCAACGTTCAGCATAGTTCATCTGCTTCGTGATAAGGACATAACCCCTCTCCGAAAGCACTCGAACATGTCTCAAGAGCTTCCGGGGTCTCTGCCCCTGAACCCCCACAAGGGGCTTTTCCCCATTACCCTGTATGCCCGCATGCCCTGAGATCGACGGCGCTTGCCCTGTGATGCTCATGTTTGGAGTACGCTTGCCCTGTATGGGAGGGGTCAGCCCAGAAGCTTGACCCGTCGTTGGATGCCTCCTGCCGGCTTGTCGCGGGGTGTCTTCGGCCAGCTCCAGCGGACAACTTATACATGGAGCAGTGTAGCATGCATGAGCATAGCTGCCAAGTATCTGGTATGGAGCGCCCTGTGTTTGGACAGAGGCCGGCTGCTGACCGCCTTAGGTCCGGGGTAGTTTCTTAGGCAAGTTCGGTCCTTTGAAATAGTCTCTAAGGAGTTTGGGGGAGTTGGCTTGTGGAAAGAAAGACTTGTTATCAACCAAGTGGCATCTATTGGTATTGAGCCTGGTGAGCGTCTTCCACCTGAGGCTGGCTTCTCGTGGGCTGAGTGGCGGTGTCTCAGCTGATTGAGATCCAGAATCGGCCGATCAAAGGTTTCCTTGCAGAACTAGTCTACCTGGAAGCAGATCAGGATACTGGAGCATCTCTTGGTCTGCCCAATGTTGGTGCAACAATGCACAGACAAGGACCTTGCAGAATTCTGTGAAGCAGCCAGACATTGTACCCACCTCTGGCTAGATCACATTTGAGAACCACTGCGTTTGGGTACGATAAGAAGAATTTCCAATTTTAAATCATTGGTATTGTTCAATTGGCGATCTTTTAAGCAATGCTGTTTTCTTGGTATACGAGCTTAAATGCAGCTCCTTTGATTCAGAAATTGATCTTCTCTTTCCTCCTCCTCTTCTTGAGTCAGTCTTAATTGTCTTCTTCTGTATCAGATTATTCTTCCTCTACTTTTATGTCAGACAACTCTTCTGGCATCAACTCTCCTGAGTCCTGATGGCCACTTGTGCACTATCATTTAACTTCCAGCCATGATCATCTGGTGGAGGAATTTCTGGCTCTGCCACATCTGCCTGGTACCGAATCAGGGCTTGATAATTGGCTCTCTGGATGTGCATACTCAACAAATCTCTCATACAATGAGTGCTCTGGCACATCAGTCGATCTTCCAAGGCTTAAAGCGGCACTGGCACATTTTCACAAAATATGAAATTTCTTCAATTTGCTCTCAAATGATAGTCTAGGCCATTGGAAGAACAGAGATATATTTTACACATAAAAATAACATACCCCCAAAACAGATAGGGACACTGATATGAGGATAAAGACATCCAGGTAATTTGTAGGCCAACTTTTAAGTTTTCCATAACTTTAATCAACAAATGTGTATATTACATTTTGACTCGTACTCACTGATATTAAAACCACAAAGGTTATTGACCGATCAAACAGTGTGCATAGCGTGGGAAACATGCATACGGCGTGCGTGTTCTTGTGTTAAACGCCATTTTCGTCGTCTGCTGAATTTAACGTCGCCGGCGACGTTAAATTATAAAATCGTTCTGTTTATCCATAGGAAGCTGATTTGGTCTTAATCATTTCGGGTGAGGGCTTTGTATATAGAAGCCTTACAACCATGCAAAAATATCAATTTTGAAAAATCTTGAGGGCGCACTATTTTTCAAATGTGCCAGTGTCTCTTTAAGAAGGCATCGATATACTTGTCACGTTTTCACTTAATTAACCCTCATCTACTTGAGCCATTTTGGTAACAAACTCCCGACCCCCCCTGTGATTTTCGTTACTGAACATCCGATTCCTGTAATTTGGTACCACAGGGTAGCTTAGAGTTTCTTCTTTCCATTGGTATCAAAATAAGTGCCAACATCCCCATTATAACGTCACTATGACGTCATATGTTGAGGAAAGTATGAAAATACATGTATTGAATATAGGGTGCAAAATTGATATTCGCAATTTTAGCGACTTAAAAACATTATTATACCACTAAAATGCTCTCATTTTATAAAACTAGTCATTTTCCATCAAGTAGAGCCAAAAACCGCATGAAAATTGGATATTCCTAACATTTTTGGCGAAAAATTGAATTTTCCCCTATGTGTGTCTATGGAAATTAACAATTTTGCTAACATGCGGACTTTATGACGTCACTGTGACGAAATGCTAGGCATGTTGGTACTCATTTTGGTATCAATGGAAAGAGGAGGACCATAGCTATCTATTGGTACCAAAATCAAGTGCACGTGATGTTTCTGTGTTGTGCTAGGCATGTTGGTACTTTTCTCACGAAGGGGGTGGTTGCATTTTGGCAGCCATTTTGAAAAAGCGCCCTCACCGTTTAACCAGGGTGGGGATTTTTGCAGACAACCTGCATTCAGTTGCTTATGGTATAAGCTTCACAAAAATGGTTGTCTCCAAAAATCCCCGGGGGTGCAGGGGGGGGGGGTCATGGTAGCCTGTAGTCTAGGAAGCTAAAACATACTAGTATACAATTCATGACATCTGCATTTACTGAAAATCTATTGACAGGTTAAAGTAGCTGGGGAATCCAACAGTTCTCCCAATTCATAAATTACATATTTAAAATATCCTATTTCCTATTCCAGGATTCCAATTTATCCTTGTTAAGAGCAATTTCTCTTTCAGCAGCAGAGAAGAATTTTAACACATTGAGGAAATCAAAAATAAGTAAAAGCTGTCAACAACTCAAAAGAATTGAGTTACATCAATTTAAGAAATGGTATATATATTTGACATTTTTTGTTGCATCTACAACAATAATATTTTGCGTGTAAAATATCAAAATTATAGCATTCATATAAGGGGTCGAAAGTTCCAATACACATCGATAAATGTAATATTAAACGCATCCTTTAATGTAGCCCTAGAACTAAGGCTCGCTTGTTCAGGTAAAAGTATCAACTGAGCCGCAAAGCTGACGCGTTCGCTGGTGAAGCCTTGCAGGTCAGTATTGAGAAGGAGCTAGAAGGGGTATTCGGGGGGTACAGTCAGTAGTACTACCCTTAATGTAGAGATTTGAAAATGGTCATGCCAAAACATTTGAGAGACAGTGCAACTCCAAAAAAGATGCTCCAGAGTTTTCCACATCAAAGGTCAGAATACCCTTTTAACACAAACAAGTGAGCCTTGTGAAAAAAAAAATAATCTAAATTTTATAAAATAACACAGATTTAATGATTTTAATCAGTTTGGTTCAAGAATTTGGTATATCCAAAACACAATTACATGTATTACACTTAAAGATTTTAATTAGATACTTAAGGTTTCAAGTCCTCTAATGTCCAGGGTTAAAAGAAGCGTTTCAGTTCAACGATCATATGTTCTCACTGTGAAGACTCCAAAATGACAGCGTACAAGTTCATATAAAAATCCATGGGTAACAAAATCCACGATAGTCTTCTCAGTCTTGAAGATAAATGTCCAGTAGTTCAAGGCTATCAACATAAGGGCCACTAACAAGATCCACCGGTAGAGGCCAGAGGGTGTTTAGAATCAATCCCATAATCCTTGAATAGGTTCATCAGGTTTCATAATACATATTAAATAAAAGTTCATTTTAACAAAACCAGAATTTGTTGGAACTTACATTGACGGTTTCGAGTGTCATGGTCGACTCTCATCTTCAGAATGATTGTTTATCCTTCTTGACTGGACGAGAACCACCAATAGAGGGCTCACTCCTATCCAGAAGAGGATCATAAACATGGCTGATAAAGGATAAATCGCGATGTACTGAGCACCACGGCCTGCATTTATGAGATCCCATGCAAGAACTGTTCCTCAACCTATATCGGTGAAACAGGCAGATGTGTTGGTACACGTATCAAAGAACACAAAAGTGAAACTACACGAGTTGAAGGCCTGAAAGCCAATTACACCCGGGCAGCCAGGAAAGCATCTGAAAGTGAACAATCCAAGTCCTCCATCGCCGATCATGCAGTGTTACATAATCACGTCATAGACTGGGACAATATCAAAGTCCTGGAAAAGGAGAGCAACACAGACACTAGAAAGATTCGGGAAGCCATATGGATCCGAAGAAGGGGACCCCACGTCATGAATAGAGACGAGGGGAGCCACTTTATCACCATATTTATGATCTTCTTCTGGATAGGAGTGAGCCCTCTATTGGTGGTTCTCGTCCAGTCAAGAAGGATAAACAATCATTCTGAAGATGAGAGTCGACCATGACACTCGAAACCGTCATGTAAGTTCCAACAAATTCTGGTTTTGTTAAAATGAACTTTTATTTAACAATCCCATAATCCATTGCAATGTGGCTATACTGTACTGTACTAAATTCATGTCAGTATACTTAAAGATAAAAAGTCTTCCAAAAGTTCAATAACGACAAGACATTTCATGATAATGCAAAACAAATACTAAGGTTTTGTGAGCTAAAATGAGTGCAAAGGGCAGGATTTAGGTGTTAAGGAATTACTGTTTGTGTTGGGATCACATGAACCCTATTGACGTGGAATTTCCCAATTTTACTTGAGAAAGGTTTCTAGAGGAAACGTACACTGCAAAAACAGTGTTAAGAAACGTGGTTGTGCTGCAAATTAGTTGTTTAGAGATTGACATTTGTTTAATTCCTAGCCCAATTGGCTTGAAATGTATAAACAACCTAAGGTCAAATCACTAAACATGTTTGGATTTTAAAAAGTTTAGATTATAAGGTGTTTAGATATGAGACAGACACAACAACAAAATGTTAGAAACGTGGTGCTTTTGCAAAATAGTGTTGAGAAAAGGGATTAATTTTAAGCATGTTTGCAGTGTACTTTGTTTCTTGTGGGAAAATTAGAAATGGAATCCCCCCCCCCCACAGTGCTATATTGGGACCATCAGATTTGTTTACAACTAGAGAGGTGAATGGGATGATTCCCACGATTTGTAAATTTAGATACTGAGTCAGCTTGTTATTCAGTGGATCAAACAGATTGCCAAATCAGGGTTGTTTCCAATGATGTTATAAATGTAAGGTGATGCAAAGCAGATGGTGTGTTGTAATTTATGTGAAATTCAATTGGACAGGGCCTAAGGGGTCATGCTTATGCATGATGATGTGGTAATGGTAATATATATTTAAGAATCGGGATACTAGTTGTGAAACATTATATAAGGAGAGATTTGCGAATAAACAACTTTGGCCAGCTCAGTAGTAACCAGGAGCATACAGTATAATTATAGGTAGTCTTGATACTGCATAATGTAGATTTGTTGCACTCATATAGTTGCCAGGATTTTATTATTATGTTTGAATGGCAACCGGAGAGCTTGAAAGCTGAAAACTGTCTGTGGCGTCATTTTAAGCCAAAGAGCTTCAGCTTTGGAATTAAAAAGGATTAGTTTGTGGTCCAAAGCGGACATTAGCGGCAGACTGATGGTGGTAGAATAACATGGATTGTATTGCAGATAAGTGTCGTCGGGGGGGGGGGGGGAACCCCGCCTTCTTGAACTGCGGACAATTATCTCAAGACTGAGAAGACTCTCGTGGATTTTGTTACCCATGGTTTTTGATGGTCAGTTCAGTTCTCTCGAAAGAGATGATTTTAGTACGATATATTATAGGCCACCGGCCCTTCAATACAATAATACAAAATCACTTGGGTCTGACGACATTACCGTTTATACATGCCATGGCTTATGGATATGTTATATTACCCTCAAACATTTTGATTTTAAATATTATTTTCTTGAAGTTTATTTGAGATAAGATTTCTCACAGGAAAAAGTAATTTGTTTACTCATAAAAGAGAGAAAAGGGGAATCCCCTAGTTTTTTTTGCTAAGTGCACCTGTTTAGGATGAACAATAAGGGAAGGGGGAATGCCCAAGGATGCTAAAACTTAGAAACTGAGTCAACTTGTTATGCTTTGAGGATAAAAAACATTGCAGAACCTTAGGGAATTCCCACCCACAACAGTATCTATGTTTAAAGTATGTAATCAGGGAATGTCTAGTTGTAGACTGGGACTTTGTCGATGAGTCAGTATATATTTGAGATTGAGTTAAGTTCTCAGCGTTCAGCAGTTGCAATATGCTATACAGTATGTTATAGCTAGTTTTATCTACAATAATGGTGTAGATTTATGCTCCATTACAGTTCCAGGATTTATTATATGGTAAATTCCACGTGAGCAGAGCGCTTGTTATATTATTCTACTGTCGTCTTTGAAGCCGAAAGGCTGGGAAATAAAAATAGGATTCCCAAATTGGGACAGATAGAAATCGTGGTGATATCTTGGACTGATATACAGTGGAATATTAGTGTTAGTACGAGGGAATTATTTTAATTTAAACCTTGTCGTCTTGAACTGCTTGACAAAAGTTACCTTCAGGACCTGGAAGATTCCAATGGAATATTACCTGAGGATTATAATTGTGACGCCATGCTGTCCATTTTGAAGTCTTCGCTGTGAGACATATCATCGTAGAACTGCAACGCCTCTGTTGGACATAGTCCAGGTATTATAAATTGTGTGTAATTTTACTATATATGTAATGTTGTTTTGGACTTACCAAGTTTGCTTTAAACCAATTACAAATCATTATTTAAAGATGTTATATTATTAAAATCAGATCACTTGTGCACAAGGCTCATTTATTTGTGTTTTGAGAGGTATTCGACATAGGCGTCAACGAGACGTCATAACAATATTGCCAGAGATTAATTTTAGTATCACGCCTAGTTGATTTAAACTAGCTTATAATATTTGCTAGATTAGGATGATTTACAAAAATGTTTTTTTTTTTTTTTTTAATTGTGTACAAAATAAGGACATATTACGACGAAGTGGAATTCGTCTTCTATATTATTATAATTACATTAATTGACAGAAGTCTATCTTCACGGGGTATATGATTCATCTACCCACTCAATTTCAAAGTTAAGAATTACCAAGCCGAGTTTAGTAAAGACTATTCTACATGAAAACTTATTCAACGTTAAACAGATATGATTCACATTGTAAATCATATTTAAATGACGAATACAATTGCAATTTAGAATACGTTGCAATTGACTCGGTAAATGTTTGTATATGGATATCCTGATACCTTTGTTTGAATAAGGACATAAAGCACCAATGTGCAACGCCTTGAGCAACCCACACTTCACCAAAACCCATGGTAAAGAGTGTATTTTTTACATCTAAGGCCCAGCAGCCCTTACCACTTTCAGCTCTAGTGTATTGAAATTTATAGCCAGGTAAAGGGCCTAGTTCTATCAATATCAAGAAAACGCAACCAATACTTACTACTCTCACTATCTATTAATGTGTAGACTGTATCGCCCTAGTTCCCCGCGTAGCAGCTGGGTATGGGCAGTACGAGGTGCCAAATTTCTGCCAAATTTAAATGAGTGCTCGTGAATCAGTACTTCTGATGTACCCCACAATTCACATCCAAAGACAAATGAGAAGATCTTAGAGTCCAAATATCTTAAACATACATCGAGAGAGGAAGACACAACAACATATTGGATATAAAATGTTTAAATGCAAATAAAGCTTTGTTTCCTTGAGCAGAGTGGTGCTCTTGAGCTTCATCCACCTACCCTTTGCACTAAAGGTCATCAACTAGATAGGGAAATGAATTTACTACTTCAAGCTGTACATTATCATAGAACCATTTTTCAATTCGCTTCAAATGACCTCCACGTTTTAAACACCATGATTTTAGTCTTGCTAATTTCACAGATAGGCTTCCCATTGACAGTACTCGCTTAAGAGCTCTTAAGATGTTCAGCTGGTTTGGAGACCAAATATAGTGTCACTCATCAGAGCAAGGTCATCCGCAAATAGGAAGTGGCTAATACTGCTCTCACATATCTGTATTTTTGTACATCTTCAGCATTTAGACGCTCACTTAAATCGTTGATAAAAACATTGAATAGAAAAGGGGAGAGTAAAGAACCCTGTTGCATACCCAGATTACAAGGACATGAACTTAAAATGCTCACCCTGACGAAGGTTACAATATATAACGATTGTATTCCATTAAGAAATGTTCTTATAAGGGGGAAACAACCTAAATCACATAACCAGATAAGAGGTCTATCACAAAGCATAAATAACAAAAATAATCTGTATGAGAAGTACTTCCATAACCCGAATTCTCAAACCTTACAACAAACTTACAAAAATAAGCTACACGCTTTGATACGTAAATCTAAAAGAAACTATTTCTTTACCAAATTTGAACAAGCAAAAACTGTTATGAAAGACATATGGAAGACGATCAATACAAACGGCGAGTACAAACTAAATTTAAAGTGACAGAAGGAGAATTTTTTGAGGATACGAATTTCTCTCAAATTGCACTGGATTGGTTGTAGACCACCTACCGAGAACGTTTCGAAAGTTTATTGGACAAGCAGGTATAAAAGAAAACCGCAAACCTTGTTTAGACCTGCCTGCTATTGTAATCGACCCTATAGAAAACCATGGTTTGAATTTCTGTCGTGCACGACAGAAAATACTAAATCATCATCTTATTACATAAAGACAGCGTATTCGGCTTATTCACTTCAGGTGTGATCTAATATATTGGTAAGCATTTCAAATATGCAACCCGGTGTGAAAGCAGATATAGTCCGACGGGAGCCAGAGTCCGGGGCTCCATAGACGATAACGGAATACAGCGTGAAACTAATGTTGCATAAATAGTCAACTGAATCGATTGCCCTATTGTTCACCATTGTTCCCGGATTATGAGTACGCCGGCCAATAATCACTTCTACACCGGGTTCGAAAAAAGAATAGCGGCGCTTCTCTTCGACACGAATACTGCTGAATTTGAAGGATATAAGTTATAACAAGGGCACTACTGAAAAATCTTGCCATGGAAAGCTCCAGCACACTATACCCCTAATTAAGGTAATTTTGGTGGCCATTTTCCGGCCATCTTGGATTTGAGACTAAATTTTAGGTGGCCCGTAAGCTCAACACACAGAATATAGTTTCAGAATAACATATCCAGCAAGAAAAGGTTTAAAAGGAATCTAGGAGGCAGTATAGTTCTAATTCAGTAATTTTAGCCCCCATTTTGGATTTTGGCCGCCATCTTGGTTTTGAGACCACATCATGGGTGGTGCTTCAGCTGAAATCAATGTCTATAGTTTAAAGGTGCGTGTTCCGATCGTCTTTGGGACCACCCTGATTTACCCGGAAGTAGTATCGATTTTGATATCAGATAAAAGGCCGTATTTTTCTCATTGTGATCCTGAAATTTAAGCCCTTAAATCCATTTCATTCCTAAGATATAAACAAAAAACCGCCGTTTTAGTGGTTAACCATCAATATTAGCACAGTGTTGCATTATTGCGTCTACCATCAAAACCGCAAGTTTGTTTCCCACGGTACTTGATGGGGTGTATGTGCAAGTGCCGGGCTCTCATATCAGTAGAGAACACAATACACATAAATCGGAACAACCACCTTTAAGGGTGGCAGAACCACTGAAAAAACATGGAAATTAAATGTTCCACATACTTATATATCTAATTAAGGTCATTTTGGCGGCCATTTTGAATTTTGGCCGCCATCTTGGATTTGAGGCAAAAATCTGGGTGGCCCCAAGCTTATTTGAAAGAGTATGGGTTCAGGGACATGAAACCGTTGAGAAAAGTTTGACCCCACAAAATGGCAGTTTTTCCCTGGATTAGCCCTGTCTACCAATGTTGAATGGGGTATCGTCATCAGCAGTCAATTTCTCCAACATGATGGGGGTTGCGGAAGGGTTATGTGAAGTGGAAGGTTGGGCTTTCAATTGAGTGATAACATGAGCTTGTTGGCTCTTAAAGGCTTTCTTTGTATTAATTAAAAATAGTCAACTAGAACTGAAGAGGGTCACATAAAATGCTCAATTCCAAAGTTTGAGATGAATCGGATTTTTCGTTTTTAGCAGTAAACATTTATATAGTATAACAGTACCATAGGATACTGTGTAAAACAAATATTCCGGGTCCGGAATTTTATGACAAAGTTGTGATTTTCTATATGAAAGCCTTCAAATTGATTGGTATATGGACAAGCATTATGTAAAATAACGAGTAAAAAAAAAAAACACGATGTAATTGAAAATTGAGGGCGCCCTCCGGCCCGGGTGAGCAATGTAGGAAATTGTGGTGAGTGTTCCAACTATTTTTTTTCCAAGATTGCGGGTTCGAAAAAAATTGGGGCGCTTCTTTCTGGAAATTTCCTCACGTCTCTTTAAGGAAGGGACCTATTAAAATGTTCTTAAAAACGTCTTTTTTAACTTCCAGCGGGATTCGAAACGTATAAATAACTGTAAAAACGTTTTTTAGCTGTCAGCGGGGCTCGTAAGGTGCAAATAACTGTAAAAATGTGGGTGTGTTAACTGTTGTGAGTCCCAGCTGCCAGTTAAAATGACTTTTTAATGAACATTTTTAACTGTGCACACGTATTAAAATTCTTGAAGATTGCTTATCATGTTTTGAAAACTATAGATTTCTCAACTAGAAGTATGGCAATTAAGTATCACACAGCTCTTTAACTTTCACCGGACTTATGGCTACTTCTAGCCAAGATACGCTTTAGCGGTTTCATTGTTTTAGTGCAGTGAAGCTGAACCATTGCTAACCACTAAAGAGACATAGGCAATTTTAGCCGGAACCTGCCCTTGCTTTCTAGAGTCTCGCCTCTAGGCTGTTTTTCAATGAAAATGTAAGCCGACATCGTCTGCTAAAAGACCAGTAGACCAGCACAAAATTGTACTGGCTGCATGTCACAACAGGCCAATCTTTACTGCCTTAAAGTTTTTAGAATCCATCTTAACAGAAACTGAGCCAAACAAAAATATTTCTTAGAATAATGACTTGTGCGCTGATATTTATGTAATGTTGTGATGAAAATGTTCATTTACGAAACATCTGGTAAATGGTAATCACATGTTTTATTTAATTAAGATAAAACACTACGACATTATCATTCAGTTCTACGGCCCCGGTGGTATTAAAATTAGCTACTTCTATTATTACAGGTTTCCGAACGTTCTCAGCTTTGCATTTATGGAAACACCTGGTAAATGATAATTATTTTGTTTTATTTAATTAAATCACTGCGACATTATCATTCACTTCTAACGTTACGGTGACATTTAAGCAATAGGAGGTATGTTTACTTCCTAAAATCTTGAGAAAGTTGTAAGAAATTTACAAACACATGTTTAGCAATGAAGAATAATGAGCTTACCGTTCTCATTATAGAGACACTGAAGAAGAAATTGGAGGATGGTTACTTTTGCATCTCTCCGATTGGATATTGGGACTAGTTTTCAATTTTGCTCAAGTCCTGGTTTAGAGAGACAGCATTAGCACTTCTTTAGACCTAATAAAAGTCACGAGGGTGATACTGTCAACATACAACACTGTTAGAAATTTTTGACTCCGTTATTTGACTATTCCGCATTTTCCCCTTCAATATACGGAATTTGTCCGTAAAGCTTAAATAATATATGCTAATTAATGTAATTAGAGCCAATCCGCACAAACGCATATACACATGATAGGATACTTATACGTGAATATCTTATATAACCCACAATCGTGTATATCTATCCAAACTCACGTTAAAGCAAAAATAGCACATATTTTTGAAGAGCGCCCTCAATTTTTCAAATATTTTGAGATTTTTACACGGTTGCATTGGTAACTGGCTAGTAAACTATACCTGTGAATGGGATTTGTAATTAGAATAATTAATATCGGAGATCTCCGATAATAATTATTCAATGGCTACTGGAAATGGCTTTCCAATATGAAATAGCCGGGAAATAGCGCCATGTACGTGTCTACCTTCATCCATTAATTGTTTTATTGGTTCAGGCAAGTCAAGTTAAAGGTCATTTTTCTTGAGGTGGCATTATTTCATCATGGACGGACATAAACTTAGCATTTCCAGCTCTGCCGTTAAGTACAATCTGGAATCCCAATTCTAATTACAAAATCGCTTATTTTATGATAAATGCGCATTTTTGAGCATTCTCGTTAGCAGGTGTAGTTTCCTAGACAATTACCAATATAACTGTGCAAAAATATCAAATTTTGAAAATTGGGGGCGCTCTTCAAAATGTGCTGTTATTGCTTTAAAGTTCTGTTTATTTTACGGAATTAAAAGAAGTGTCTGGAAATTTCGCTGCCAGACGCGTCCGTTTTCGTCCGCATTTAGAGCAGAATAGGAACAGAGGGGACGCCGGCGTCTGGAAAAGCGGCAGATTTTTTTTCAAGCCAGAGGTTTAGTAATTAGGTACCCGTGCAGCTATGAAGGCGCCTATAGATAAAAAGTTCAGCAACTTGTCTTCTATAACTTAACTTGCACAAGGGGGGGGGGCTCCTAGGCCCATTTTATATTTGTCAGCTGGTTGTTTTTAACACTCGGCAATATATTTGGTTTATATTTTTTGTGTTTGTTCAAACTTTTAGTTGCGTTTGCATTGGGCAAAATAAAAATCAAATCCATCTCGTCGTTTTTGCGTTAATTAGCATGGGTCCCTAGCCCCCCCCCCCCCCTATGCACTAACAGAAGTGTCCATGACCAAAATGATTATCTTAAGATCTTAATAGAGTTACTGTGATTCTGATTTTCATAATCATGATAATGCATACACCTAGTGACATAAACAAAGTAAATAATTAATCAAAAAATTCTTGCAAAGTATAGTAGGCCATTGGTGCCATCATATTTTATATACATCATGTAGCGGTTTACTGTGGAAACCTATGGTAAATTATACAAGTAACCCTAAAAAAATATAAAATGGCATGAGACATTTATGTTTGTGCTTAATATGGTAAATATAGTTTATTCTTCACCAATTAAAGTAATCAGCACAAGTCTAGGTGAAGCAATAAAGTAGAAAATGCAGAAACGAATTAGTGTCCTTTTCGCACATTTTGACGCGAAATTAAAATCAATGTTTTGCCCCTAGTTTTCTTACTGAACATTTTTTTAAAGTTTTTATTTCTTTATTGTTGATGTCTTTGAAGCCTTCTAACATGTGGTGATTTCATTTAAAAAATCCTTTAGGAAAGTGGTTTTATTAGGGGGGGTCCCTAGGAACCCCCGGCCCGTTATGCACTAACGGAAGTGCAAACCCTTATCGGGCCCATTATACAGTTTTTAAAGACACTATCAGTGATTGTAAATCAGTAAACCGAAAAAATCACCAAAAATCAGATTTTGACATGTATGTAACAAGTACATGGATCCTAACAACCCTGCAAATTATAATTTATTAAGACCAGAAGCAAACCTATAAGGACAGAATCGGAGATGAGTCATTACTGTCCGTCGGACACTTACGACCACAGTAATTGAATGGAGAATCGAATATTGGAACACTTGCCGTTTTCTTCCTTTTCTGTCAATTCTAAGCTAGAAAAAGGTACATTATGAGAAGTCTACAGACGTATCATTCAACTTTGAAAGCTATTCCTGCAAATTCAAATTTTTTCAAATCACTGATAGGTCTTTAAGTATTAATTGCAATTCGAGTAGTAAAGTAACGCTCTCAAAAATTTCTTGAAAGACAAGGCTTGAGAGTCGCAATTAAAATAAAATGCCGATAACTGGTGTTGCTCCAAAGATTCATAGGCACACTCTGAAAATCCTAGTCCATCTGTGTCTCAAGAGTCCAACTAATGTCGTAAAAGGCACGATAAAGGTAGTGGGATGTATGTGTAATGTCCCATAAAAGATAATTAGAAGAAAGGCGTAGGCGATCAATAGAATCTCATGATCAATTGTATTACGACAGACCGGTACATTATAAGTACCGAATGGTTACTAATTTGGGGGGGTCAAAGAAAATGCATAGGCAACGCACGATCATTGGATTACACAAGACCAGAACAATCCTTACATGATAATATTTGGCCAAAGAAAATTTATAGACCACGCACTTGTAGCCAGTTTGATCCTTATGACGCTTAAAGAAAACACTCTGGTCAATTTCTCCATGTTTGAGTCACTGTGACGTCATACAGTAGTTTGTACTTTTTTGGTATCATTAACTCGGGAGGGTCATAGCTTATCCTGGTGAGATTGTTGATGTTTTTGTTGTGATAGAAATATGTTGGTGTCATCGTCAAATAATACAAAGGAGAAATGTTCGAAAGAGGAAGAATATCATGGACCATATATGAGAAAGAGCCGGGGACCCGTTTTGAACCTTGAGGGACAAAGGACAATCCGCATAAACAGGAAGCAGACTAGAAGAGTGTGAACCAAAGAGTCAATTGAAGTCTGCTGGATAGATAACTGGAGAGAAACCCAAAGGAAGGCCACGAATATCATAGTGGTTGAGTTTGACAAGTAGTAATTCCGTGGTTGATGGTGTCGAAGGCCTTTGAATAAATCGAGGAAGATACCTTGGTTGATAGTTAAGAGCAGGAGAAGAAAAGAAATCTTTGTAATAGATATCCAGCAGAACGGCAAGGTCAGTAGAGTTTGTTTGCGAAAGCCATATTTGTTATAGTGGAGATTGGAAACGGTGAGAAAATTATCAAGTCTGTTATATATGGCGTTCAAGGATTTTGGAAAAGCCCGATGGAAGAAGAGAGAGAGGAGATAGGGGAGAGAGAAAAGGAGATAAAGTGGAGAGAGGCAGAGGGAATGGCGTAAAGACAAAAATAGTTTTTAAAAGAATTTCCTTGGTTTCCAGCCAGTTTCAGCTATCTCCCAACATTTTTCTTGGGAAAGTGTCAAGCTCAATCTTTTACCAATACCCAATAACTGTTTACCAGAATTGGGCTTATCTTAACAAACAAAAAAAAAAATCCCACGATAAAAAAAACATGAGGAAATGTCCTAGTTTCAAAAGAGCTCTCTCTATATGCAAGCAATCCTTACAGGTAGAAGTTTTCGGCACTAATTGTTCTTTTAAATTGCGAAAGAAAGTAACACAATAATTTAAAACTGATACGGGCGTATTTTAAAATATAATTGGGTTTCACTCTACTACTCCGAGACAATGTATTTTTAAATAATACAATGAAAGATGCAATCCACGCGGCTTGAATAACACCTGAGGGCTTTGCGGCAGACCACAGCTTCCCTGGGAGGTCTTCATGTTCGCGCCTTATTGCCGTGAGCTGCATTGATTGGTCGGGCGTAATGTCGCTCACACAGTTAAAAGCTAAGATTATCGTGATTAACCATAAGAATTAAATTGGCGTGTTCTAAGATTGGTAGCGGAGACGTTTCCTCCGACACTTTCCGAGCACTTGTAGACAAAATCCAACAATTCCAGGGTCTGTGGATTTGGTTGACTCCGAGAGATTGTAGTCTTCATTACCAGTCGTTTATACCACAGCCCTGAGAGGGTCTACTCCCTAGCTGCTCTGAAAGCCTTCTTTAAAATGTCTGAAAATGACTAGTTAGTTAAGAAAGTGATGGAATTTCATGATGACATGGTAACTGTTATGTTTCCTCAACGAAGTGGGCATTGGACAGTAAATTTGAGGCAATTTACTCCTCGCTCATCAATTCATCACATCTATTTTGCCCACTTCTATATAACCGCAGCGACGAGAAAAATCTTGTGCTGGGCGGTCGGACATGCTGCGGTTGATTCGTAACTAAAAAAAAAATCTGATCACCATATGATCAAATTTTGGTTATTTGGTGATTTTAGCTTGTAGGCCTACTTTGGTGTGATATTGTTGTATTTCTTCTGTGAAAGTTTTATAAAAAATCAGTGGCTGCTGGAAATGTCCTTCCAACATGTCCAATATGATTAAGCCAGGAAATAGCGGCAGGTACGTATCTGTCTACGCTCTTCTACTAATTGTTCCGTTTTATAAAAAATCAGTGGCTGCTGGAAAGGTCCTTCCAACATGTCCAATATGATTAAGCCAGGAAATAGCGGCAGGTACGTATCTGTCTACGCTCTTCTACTAATTGTTCCGTTGGTTCAGGAGTGTCAAGTTAGAGTTTCCAGTTCCGCCGTTAAATTATAATGATCCTCATTCTAATAACAAAACCGCGTGCGCGTCTTTTATGACAAATCCGCACTCTTGAGCATTAACGTTCGCAGCTAGACAACCAACACAACTGTTCAAAAATCTCACATTTTTAAATTAGGGGGCACCCTTCACAATGTGCGGTTACCAGATTTCCAATTGCGGGAATTTTGCAGAAGAATTGACTGCCATTCCCCTCTAAAAATTGTGTTTCTTTTTCATTTGCTTTCTTTTCCTCCTCTTTTTTGTTATTTCGATTTTTTTTGCCGTGGTTTGGGTGTACGCCCCCTTTGCCCACTCCTAGATCCGCCACTGGGTACCAAAACTAGTTTTATCTGCCATTTGCTTGCTTGTTATTTCTTAGTTTCTTTCTCTTTTATTTTTCTCCTTCTGCCCTTTTCTTCGATTCTTTCGCCCATCTTTTTCTTTTTCCCTTTCTCTCCTTCTCTTTCCTCCTTTACCCTTTGTCTTCTTTTTTCTTTCGATTTTTGGTTTTGCTGGGGGGCGCCCCTTTTGTCCCCCGGATCCGTTGCTGCTATTTGTTTGACAATATATATGCGTCGAATCATATTCGGGGGAGGGACAGGGATAGCCCCTCTTTTGAAAGTGGAGGGTTTGGCCCTCCAGCTTCAAAATTTAATTTATGATACACTTCGGACTTGCACAAGAAAACTATAGAAATTTACTCAAACAAAGTGCCAAATTGGCCCTCCACTGTCGCCGCCGATGTCATAAATATACAATTGCTGCCACGAGTTAATCAAACCACAAATGGTGTAGTTGCAAAATATCAGCGAGAGGAAGAAGAAGAAGAGAAACAGGAAAAGGAAAAAGGAAGAGGAAAAGGAAAAAGAGGAGGAAGAGGAAGAGGAGGAGAAAGGAGAGGAGTAGGAGGAAGAGGAGGAGGAGAGGAGGGCGAAGAGGAGGAGGAGGAGGAAGAAGAGGATAATAGAAGGGAAAAGGGGAGGAGGAAGAGGAGGAAGGAGACGGATGGAGGAGGAGGCGGACGAAGAGAGGAGGAGGGCGAGGAAGAAGAAGAGGGAGAATAGGAGGAGGTGGAAGAACAGTTAAAAGCTGGAATTTGTTTAGCCATTTCAGCTCTCAAAAACAACGTTATAAGATTAGGCTTGTTTGTAATTTCGAATGCATTTTTCCATGCAGATTCCGATTATGAATATGCATATTTTTTTATCTCCGACTATAGCCACCTGAAAGCCTCAAAGGGTTAATAACGGGAAGATAGTAAACGGAAGATAATAAACGAAGAATAAAATCATAATACTTATCGTTACCGATTTTGACCTTGTGTTCACTTATTGTTTTGTCTCGCAGTACCAGCAGTGCCCGTGACTGATACTGTCTGGATTACAATATGCTATGAACAGGCTTAACGCCCTCTCTTTTGCAATTTAAGTTTCTATGCTTGGGTTTCAAAACAAACATAAAACGCATTGGCGTATTCACGCTTTACAAACTATTTTTCTTATTTACGTATGTTTCAAGTAGAGTGAACATCAGCAATCCGCATTTTACTGAAATTATTTTCGAATATGTATCCTTAACGGCGTGACATCAATTATTATAATACTTAAACATTTAGAAGAAATGGCACTGAATAACGTTATATCCTGGTAAAATGCGCTCACTTTCTTCTTGCAATTTTCTTGAATTTTACGTCTCGTCCTCTTCTAATCCTCAACCTTTTCTTCACGTGCAAAGATGTTGGGGCACACAAACGTTGTACTGCTTGTTATATTAAATATTTTGCCTGTTGCAAATTAACACACAATTAATATTGACTAGAACTGTCCACAAATTACGCTTTTGGAGGCCATAAATGTGGTATATATAACTTTATAACGGCGGTATTTTTTTGTGTTCATAAATTACTCATTACATGCTTTCTACATACTAACATACATTATAGACACTCAAGATTTATTCGTGAACGAGACAGCTAGTTTGTGTTAACGTGATGAACAAAGTACTCAATCGGAATTGGGGAGGTGATAACACCTGAATTCTTTGCAACTGCGTGGTAATATAACAGTGGTCCTACACTCCCTGCAGATGAAAAGGGATCTGAAGTGCTTTTATCCTCCGCATACCGGGCCGATTGTCATGATTGTTGAATATCTTCACCTCCATTGTGTGCTGAAGTCTTGTGTATCAATTGGTCACTGATATTGGGAACTGAGAAATTGAGGTGACATTTTATCTATTTACTCGAAAATGTGCAACCATTCATTACGTGAACAAGACGGTCATGCGGTGTTAATAATTTCTAAACAATTTTACACCGGGCTTTGTGTTCAGCCTTGACGGGACTACTAGTCCAGAGGGTTAATACCCCTCCGGAGCAAAATCGTGCACTTTGTGATAGAAGTATAGCATTTGGTACATGCTTAATATGGACCACAACCAATTATTTCAAAACGGGAACCCAGCTGGATTTGACCTGTGGCGGCCGTGGTGACCATTTTTCAAAATGGCTGCCAATCACATTTTCAATGTCTCATATTTCGGTTAATAACATTGATTTTTTTGTTTATCCCCATGTTTTGAATGCTAAGGTATTCAAATATGAAATATTTTTAAACATATTCTGTCAGGTATTTTATTTTCCAATATGGCCGCCAAATTACACTATAATTGGCATTTTTTTCTTTATACCTAGCTCAAAATGATATTGACTAGATTTTTGTGTCTATACTTATGTTTTAGTATCAAGAAATCTGAATATGACCTACATTTTTAAATATCTTGTGTCAGTCCTCGTGCTTTTCAAAATGGCAGCCATTTTTAGTAAAAAATTACCATTTAATTAAAGGGAATAGCCAGTTAATAATGTGTTTGTTAGATAATCGCACTATATTATTTAACAAGCTCCCTGTAATTGGTAAATTAATTGAAAAAAGACTACTCCTTGAAGCCGCCATTTTCAAATTAAGTGTGAACTATGGTGACGTCAACTAGATGCTTGTATTGCAACACGGATCTAAAGTCGATCAAATAACAATGTATGCAGACGAGTGTGTTGTACAATGATTGGAAAGTGAACCATGCAAAACATACAGTGCAGGTCTGGTTCATGATATAATGTTGATTCATGTCGATCTCACCGCGGTACAAACATTTTGAAAATGGCACCTCCTAAAGGTTGCTAGTTTTAATTGATTTAAAGACTTGTTTGAGGTATTGAATTTTGTATAAACATAATATCGCAATATAAAATATGCTGTTATTTTTGTGTCTATACCTTGATTATACCTCAGTTAAATATCATGCCTATTAGCACGCAGGCTGTGTTCATAGAAAGGTGAAGTTTCATTCAGATTCGTCACACTTGCAGCGTTGCACTATATTCTTACACTGTCCTCTGCATCCCTTGATATATCTACAACTGATGACTGCACGATACGCTACTCGCTACACCAGTTGGTGGAAGAGTCCTGTGCAATGGACGTTCGAAAATCTGCTGGCAACTCTGGTGCTTTGATGACCTGCCACGCGTCATTCTCAATCTCAAAACAGATGCTATCTAACAGATCTTGTGTTAGTGGAATTTTTTCAACATCTCTGTCTTTTCAGAGTGAATAACCTCGGACTTTTACCATTTAATGCCTAATGTACGGGTGTCGTAAAGGACGTGAAAAAGAATGCTTGACCATCAGACCTTCGATCTTATTAGTAATGTATACATTGTGATTACCAAAACGGTTAAAACTGCCAGTCAGCGACTAGGAGTGCTCCGTCGAGCTGCACCCTATCTTGAGACAACTCAAAAGGCTGTTGTGGTTCGATCAAACATGGAATGCATGCAACACCCCACTACACTATCCAAACTTGATGCAATCCAGAGACGTGCCATTTCCATCAACGGCATTCCTGAGAGTGAGCTCACCTCTTACCACATTCAACCATTGAGTCATCGCAGGGCAGTTGGAATCGCAACTCTTTTCCACAGCATGTTTTATGGACAAGCGCCGAATCTCCTCAGCCAGCTGCTACCTGAGCTGCTCTCAGTTGACCCTCGCCGTAGACGCCCAGTCAGGTCTCAAGACTTTTGCTGTGAAAGTCCCAAGGTCCAACTTGGCCTCCCACAGAAGATAATTTCTCCCATTCTCTGTAGGCTTATGGAACGCCCTTCCTGCTCATGTAGCATCAGACCAGGATTGCAGAGTTTCTAAAGGGAAGTTAATCGCTATCTTGGCGCCAAACCGTCAGCGTCACTAATTAGATAACTGCTATTAATGCCTTGACATACGAAAATCATAACATACTCATTTTCCAAATTTAAATGTTTTATAAGGAATTATTACAATGTAATTCTGTGCAATAATACAATTGAAGACTACAGTGGATAATGGCTCATTTCCAGCGGTCCATCGATCAGTAGGCTGACAGGATTGATGAGATGGACTCGGGACAGTAGTGGCATTTGACTCCTTCTTCCACTGTGGTCTCCCCAATGTTGGTACTCTTTTTATGTGCAATATCATTTCAATTGTAAATTCTTTATAATATATAATTTATTTTCGGTCTTTTGAACATACATTATATTTTAATAATCCATAATACACTTTTACTTTACTAATGCTAGAGTATTATAAGCGGTGGGGTTGTTGTAACTTTTTTTTTTTTTTTTTTTTCACTAATTAGATAACTGCTATTAATGCCTTGACATACGAAAATCATAACATACTCATTTTCCAAATTTAAATGTTTTATAAGGAATAATTACAATGTAATTCTGTTCAATAATACAATTGAAGATTACAGTGGATGATGAACTCGGGACAGTAGTGGCATTTGACTCCTTCTTCCACTGTGGTCTCCCCAATGTTGGTACTCTTTTATGTGCAATATCATTTCAATTGTAAAGTCTTTACAATATATAATTTATTTTTGGTCTTTTGAACATACATGATATTTTAATAATCCATAATACACTTTTACTTTACTAATGCTAGAGTATTATAAGCGGTGGGGTTGTTGTAACAGTTCGATTTCTTGCAGAGTTAGTGTCTGAATTTAGTTGCCGATCGATAGCCGTCGTCGCAGATTTTTCCGACAACTTCGGTTTCTTCGTACATCTAATATCAGATTTATTTACCGTTCTCGTGTTGTAACAGACTTATGAGCTCCATCACGGCGCTCTGAGCACTTCGGTAGACAATGTAATAATAATTTATGTCACGCTTTAATAAAATTTAATATTAAGATAAGGCTAACGGTTCAAATGATATAAAAATCTAATTTTTAGGTAGGTCTGGGTGCATGGCTGTGGATCACGAAATACGACTTTAATATTGTTGTCATAAATGGTTTAGTTGGCCTTTATAACATAGGTATAGTCACAAAAATCAATTCAGTATGATTATTTTTAACAAAGATATTTGGGTGTAAATTGGAATTAAATGGCTGCATAGGATATTATTAACAAGTAATATTATATTTGGATTCTTTGACAGTGAAAACATAAGAATATACACAAGAATTAAATTGTATCATTATTTTGTGCAAAGCTATAACAAAAAGTATTAGTTTAAGTGTACATTGGCGCCATGTTGGAAAACAAAATGACTGACACTAGATCTTTAAAATGTAGCGCCATATTTGGACTCCTTACTCCTGAAAATAGGCAGAGACGCAAAGATCAAGCTCATGACGGTATTATTAACCGAGATATGAGGCATTGAAACTACAGATGGCGGCAATTTTGAAAAATGGCTATAATGGCCACCACAGATCAAATCCAGCTGGGGTCCCGGTGTAAAGAAACTGAGTGTCCCCCGTGAGAAAGTGTCCTAGCTACCATAGCAACATGTACGGAATAAACCGTGACCTGTAGACGAGGCCATTTGGGTACAGTGCTGAAACAAATGATGCATACAGCACTCAATGGAGAACACAAAATATGGCACGCCACAGGCGTCAATAAACGTCGAGTTTAGAAAAATGACGTCGAGTTTACAAAAAAGACGTCGAGTTTACAAAAATGACGTCGAGTTTACAAAAAAGACGTCGAGTTTACAAAAAAGATTTTTTTTTTTTTTTTTTTTAACTACAGATGGCGGCAATTTTGAAAAATGGCTATAATGGCCACCACAGATCAAATCCAGCTGGGGTCCCGGTGTAAAGAAACTGAGTGTCCCCCGTGAGAAAGTGTCCTAGCTACCATAGCAACATGTACGGAATAAACCGTGACCTGTAGACGAGGCCATTTGGGTACAGTGCTGAAACAAATGATGCATACAGCACTCAATGGAGAACACAATAGACAGATGGGTGGTAGGACACTCAGTCACACGGACACTGTATAATATGACACCGGTTTGAAATAAATAGTTATAGTCCATATTAAGTGTGTGCCAAGTGTTATATTTCTATCACAAAGTGCGCGATTTTTTGCTTATCCTCTGGACTATACGGAATTTGTTATATATTTTTTCTTTTGTAACACTAAGTCATTCGTTATGGGAAAAAAGCGGGTCAAACGTAACTAATAGAGTGGTGGAGACTGGTACATGGAACATTCCAATTATCCAACATACACCTAGATTATTGAATATCGAAATAGCTCGCACCATGTCATAAATTTAAAATAGAGTTACAACAATTTTCTCTTACCTGCTTTCTTTAACACTTAAGTGCCCAAGGTAAAAAAACTTCCGCTAGTGCCCAAGGGCCCGGGGGGGTTCCTAGGGACCCAACCTAAATAACCACTTTCCCATGGGAGTTTGATCATGACATTAACAAAAGTAAATGGGGATCACGTAAGAACCACATACCCACAATAAAAATGAAAATCCGAACTTTGACCTATGACCTATGGCCAATTGAAATTGTCACTCTCCGAGAAAGAGTGGTTCGCACATTTCCATCCTCAGCAACTCCAATATAAGGTTTTGAACCAAAATAATTCATAATATCTACTCTAGAATAACCAATTAAAATAATCATTGCAAAATATAGCCAAATTTATGCCATCTTGTATTTTTCTCAGAAACTTCAAAATCACCTTGATTTTCCTATAGACTTACACAGTTAAGAGCACGGCCATGAAAAATTTAAATCGATGCTATCAGCATATAAAAGGTTATTTGATTTAAGTATTATTAATTATTAATTAATTGCCTCCTAAGGTATATATCTAAGCAAATTAATCACAGGATTTAATTACTTTAATTTTTTAATTAGTAAAATATCTTGATTTTTTCACTTCCGTTAGTGCCCAAGGGGGGGGGGGGTTCCTAGGGACCCAACCTTTTTTTTTTTTTTTTTTTTCTATGGCCCCCCCCCCCCCCTTGGGCACTTAAGTGTTAAGGGTCAAACTAAAAAGATCGATGAGGTCCTATAAACGTAACTGGTTTCGCTATAGGAAGAGAGGGTGGTAATCCTTTCATCAATATTATTTTCCCTCATTCTCGGTTAGAAAGACTGAGGTCAGCATTTTAACGAAAGCTGTACGTTTTCTAGCTCAAAAATAGCTTGTTGAAGGTTTTTTTGTGAGGATTACATTAAAAGCAAAAATGAAGGAATCTTATGGGGTTACAGCACTACGGTTTGTAAACTATTTGGCCCCAATTTGAGTTATTTTGGTTCAATTGTCAATTTCTCTGTTAGAAATACAATATAGACGTTGCTAATTATTCACTGTTCCACCCGCGCCCTCTCATGTCCCCCCCTTACTCTAATAACTCCACACACACATCCCCATCTCTTACTACGTATATTGTTCATATCTCTTGTTAGATAGATATCATCGATAGGTGTATGAGGTTCGAAAGCCGTCCTTCGCTTTCCTAGCGGATTGCATAAGAACTGTATATTTAACATATACGATTATATTTGTTTTGAAATTTAAATTACTTGGAAACATATTGTGTTGGACAAATTTCCTAATTTTATCTTTCTCTTCAATCTTCGGTTTGATCTGTGTAGTTAGTTGCTGTTATGTTTCTCCTCGTTTGTCTTCTTGTCTATGTCAATTGTTTGTTTCAATTCGTTTGTTTTATACCCCTTTTCACCTTACTTTTTTCACCTGGACCGATTCACTATGTCCACTTTGTTATATTATACAGGCTGTCCCCCCAAAAAAATTTAACACTCGCAACGACGACATTTTGATAAAAAGAAAAGTACGTATGGGTCTTTTATGCCATTTATTTCATTCGAATCCGATACGTAAAACAAAAGATATGCTTCATCAATTATGAGAGGGCAAAATCCACTTGGTCCGATTTCTGCCTTAGAACACTTGGAATGCATGATGCAACATGAATACACCTGGCTTCATAGCACACCTTCTTTCCATCTTAAAAAGAATACAGATAGATTTTGTAGTGTTTTTCTATTAAGAAAGACCTCGAGATTCCTGCCACCGTGTTTTACCAAACGTTCATTGTTGTACCTACCACAACTGCTCTTCTAAAAAGAGAAACGTTGGCTTGAGTTCTTGCTTTTCTGGTCCGTGGATCTGTATGACCTGCCGGTGTCTTTATTTCCAATTCTGCCTGCTTTATTAGACCATGTAGGCTTATTATCAGAAGTTTCTCTTTCTTTTGTGTTTAATTTCGTATTTCAAGTGTTTATTCTGCCTCTAGAATCATAGATTTTCTTGGGATTCCAATAAAGAAGTGTCTGATTGTTTGGTTTAATTTGTTTAGTTTAACATTCTGGGTAATTTTGAGCGATTTGATAGGGCTACTAACTCTGCTAATGAAAGTTAACTGATTAACATTTTGAAAAATACATAGTATTGCTGATCATAAAGACAATGATCATACTTTATGACAACAATGAAGTTCAAAATGGATTGTAAATATCTTCAATAGCTTCAATTACCAATCAATAACGCAACCAATAACCCAATTTTGAGTATGCTAGAAAATCATGGTTCACACAATCTTACAAATGTAACCACTGCAAATCGGACCAATCCGAATTTGTACTCTCCTTTTTGACGAAGCATATCTGTTGTTCTACATATCGCATTGAAATGAAATAAACGGCAAATAAAAGCTTATTTAGTTAGCTTTAAGAGCATACCAAACAGAGACCCATGCGTACTTTAGTTCTTTACAACATGCCTGTGTTCCAAGTGTTAACATTTTTGGGACAGCCTGTATGTTAGCTTATTTAGTAATCTACCGTAAGTAAGGGCCTCCATTAATTATAAGCTCTTAGGAGTTGTCCATTGGAGGTCCTAGCATAATGTTTTTCTTTTTCACTGTTCTTATCGACATATTAGCACATTGTATCTGCTCCTTTTTTGTATATGTAAATTTCTGTCATCTTGATGTGTTGCTCAGTGAATAAATTGAATATGAATCAGAATATGAATATGCATGAGCAATATGTAGTTTTTGTTAATGGGTCCTTTAAGCTATCGTTTTGTGAAGAATTGGGTGAGGCTTTATAGCTCTTTATCAGGTAAGTGGTACCTTATTTCTTGTACATACTGTATTTGCAACTTTCTGGTTCCAACTTCCAAAGCGCTTGTTTTTTGATAAAAGGGTGAATATGAAATATTCCGAGCTGTCACTGCCTGTTAGTGATTGTATCCTTAGGCTTTCGCCCGTTTAACGTTTTGAATAATAAGAGTGTTGTCCACTAACACGACTCTATCGGTAGAGGAAGTGAATTTGCCCCGGGGCATAGCAGGCGTGGGCCAAGTTCAACCTCAAATATGTGTAATTATTTTTGCTGGTTGTAATTGGTTGTAATTGGAACTGATGACGAGCTCTATTGGGTAATGAGAAGCAAATGCATGCCATATGTTGATTTTGAGTGCTTGTTAACACGACGTGATGTGTGTTGCTGTATCAAACTGTCTGCTATTGATAGGATATAGTTTTCTTTTGTAACACTAGTCATTCGTTATGGAGAAAAAAAAGCGGGTCAAACGTAACTAATGAGTGGTGGAGACTGTCAAGGAACATTCCAATTATCCAACATACACCTAGATTATTGAATATCGAAATAGGACTCAGCACACCATGTCATACATTTAATATAGAGTTACAACAATTTCTCTTACCTGCTTTCTTTAAAACTTAAGTGCCCCAACTAAAAAAACTCCGCGAGTGACCCAGGGCCCGGGGGCGGGGGGGGGCGTTCCACAGGGACCCAACCTAAATAACACACTTTCCCAGGGGAGTTGGATCATGACATAACAAAAGATAAATGGGGATCACGTAAGAACCACATTACCCACAATAAAAAATGAAAATCCGAACTTTGACCTATGACCTATGGCCATTGAAGTTGTCACTCTCCGAGAAAGAGTGCCCGTTCGCCACATTTCCATCTCAGCAACTCCAATATAAGGTTTTGAACCAAAACTCGTCATACTATCTACTATAGAATAACCAATTAAAAATAATAATTCAAATATAGCCAAATTTAGCATCTTGTATTTTTCTCAGAAACTTCAAATCACCTTGATGTCCTATGCTTACACAGTAAGAGCAACGGCCATGAAAAATTTAACTTGAGCTCTCAGCATATAAAAGGTTATTTTGATTTAAGTATTATTCATTATATTAATTGCCTCTAAGGTATATATCTAAGCAAATTAATCACCGGATTTAATTATTTATTTTTTTAATTAGTAAAATATCTTGATTTTTTCACGTTCCGGTAGTGCCCAAAGGGGGGGGGAGGTTTTATTTTTAATAATTAACCTAATTATTCTAATGAAGCCCGTGGGCGGATTTTAATTTGTTTTCGTATCAGGAGAAGCGTATTCATAAGTCAGACCAATTAGGCCAAAAAAACTCCTTGAAAAATTTTTATTGCGTAACCGAGAAATCGCCAAAAAAAAAAATCAAATGTTGGGTATCTGCCGACCCCCCCCCCCCACTTGGGCAATTAAGTGTTAAGGGTCAAACTAAAAAGATCGATGAGGTCCTATAAACGTAACTGGTTTCGCTATAGGAAGAGAGGGTGGTAATCCTTTTCATCAATATTAGTTTTCCCTCATTCATCGGTTTTAGGAAAGAGTTTGGGTGTGTGAGGTCAGCATTTTAACGAAAGCTTGTTACGTTTCTAGCTCAAAAAATAGCTGTTTGAAGGTTTTTTTTTGTGAGGACTTAATTAAAAGCAAAAGGAGGATCATTATGGTTAACAGCACATAGTTTGTAAACTATGTTGCCCCTATTTGAGTTATTTTTTGTCAAATTGTCAATTTCTCCTGTTAGATACAATATAGACTTTGCTAATTATTAATCTTTTTCCACCCCTCGCCCTCTCATGTCCCCCCCTCTTCTTACATAACTCACACACACATCCCCATCTCGTATACGTAATTTGTTCATATCTCTCTTGGTAGATAGATATCATCTATAGGGTTAGGTTCGAAAGGAGTCCTGCGCTTTCCTAGCGGGATGCCATCAGAACTGTATATTTAACATATACGATTATATTTGTTTGAAAATTTAAACTACTTGGAACATAATGTGTTGCGAACAAATTTCCTAATTTTCTTCTTATCTTCAACTCTTTCTGTTGATCTGTGCTAGTTAGTTCTGTTATGTTCTCCTCGTGTTTGTCTTCCGTCTATGTTCAATGTTTGTTTAAATTCGTTTGTTTTATACCCCTTTTCACCTTACTTTTTTCCACTGGACCCTCCATGAGAATGCTGCAATTTAATGAACTACGAATTATTTCCCAATATTTGTTAACCAAGTGAGTGGTCCTAAGTATTAATGTTGACAATGACAACAACGTTGTACTAGTACAAAGCCAAAATCCTAAACCAAATCTTAGTGTCAGTAGTTTTATCAAGGTGTGCATTCATTTGTCACATTATTAGGTATATTGTAGGACCAATATTGCCCAAAACCACTCCACAATTGCTTCACGTGTTACATAATATTATAGACAATTCTATCGCCGACGCGACTAAATAGGCCTTTAATCACATTACGCTCACGAATATTTAAAATCGTCTATCAGTTCATATTTCACGCTTGTAGGTTTCAACCTTTAGTTATCTGCATCAGACAGTCGTCTTCCAAATTGTTGACTATAAGTGTACACGCAGTAGACACACGACGGTTGTAAACTTCTTCTTGAATTCAGATCAGACGTAACATGCGTGAATGCTAACGCGCGAATACGTTGACCCGTTGACGGTGTCATCAGCCCCAGAAGAGAAATTACACCTTTAGAGTTTTATCTGCAAGTTGACTAGCCTTTGGAGAATTTTGGCGGGCAACAAAACCGCACCAGTAACGTACCGCCTTACCACGCCCCAATATGCCACGGTCATCAGCATTTGCAGCCACTAACATTACCCAAATGCGCCACAAAAAATATGATGGCCTGAAATGCCTTGGCATGCATTTAAAACTCCTTGCTAAGCGAATTTTTAGCAAAAATTGTGCGGCTGGTTAGTTAAGTAAAGCTGACTAGTATACTTCTCCCGAATGTTCCATTGCGGAATCCGACATAGGTCAATTTAAAACAGAAATTTTAGAATCATCATCATCCATGTCCATCACGATGACCATCTCAATAGCTAGTGACAACTCACGTATTATGTCATGACCCTCTACAAAAGCTAATCGTTAATGCATACATAATACGTTAAGTGGTTCTCACCAACACCATATAAACCACTATTCAAACTGGTGACACAGACGCCTATGAAAGATTGGAGACTACGAGGGAGGAAAGTAAATATATTATACTTTTCATGGACATGTTAACTCCACCTTTCTTAAAAAAAATGCTTACTTTCAAACTACAGTTTCCACAACTAGGAATATTATCCATATTTCGACTATAGGTCGAGATTATTTTTACAAAATAGAGAAATACGCAAATTCCACAACCAGTGATTTCTGCCAATTTTTTTTTTCCCAAGAGTCTGCTGAGTTATACTCCAGTATACCTGTGGAGAAAACAATATAAATGTCCTTAACTTGCCAACACCTGAACCACCTAACTGGCCTACTTCATCACGGAAACATAGGCTTCATGTAGTTTGCCCTACACAGTTCAATGAACGTTATTGCATGCATAGTATATCTGCTACGGCTGGAGTGCCAAAGCCCAGCGCATCACACGTGCGTTTGCAACTCTAGACTTTTTCATTAGTAGAGGAGTAACCGTAATATGACACATTTCCTATACAACCTTGAAAAAATTCTAATATAAAAGGACTCTTTGTATATTATGAAGGCCTATATATGAATAATTACCAAAAAAATTTGTCTCGCCTTCTAGTGCTACGTTGGTCAGATATTCAAGTTCAAGGCAAGGACTTTATGGCCTATGATGGGTAATAACTGCTATCCAATTGGCCCTAGAGCAAAAAGATTGGTGTCTATACCATTTTTGGGGGGGTCATCAATAAACACAATAAAAACAGTCTGAGGCTTACAAATGACGTAGTCATCTATTTGCAGCATGCGAAAGCACACTTTTAAAAAATTTTCCACAGTTTTTCTAACATATAATAGCCAATTAGTCAGTCTGTACAAGTATCCAAGAAACCAAAACATTTGACCATAATTTCTATTTAATGAAAACAGCCAAAATACTATTGTTTAAAATCAGTGGATATCAATGATATCTAATTACCATCTGGACAAATATTTTGGACCACATCAGAAGCTCATACCACTGTTGAAAATAACGGCCAACTCCTGAAACTGCTCCAGGGACACACAGTGATTCGCCTCCTTGCCTCCAACAAATGTTTTCTCACAAAAAAATAAAAGCAAAACCTTCCAACAACCTCTTGAGGGTGTGGAGAATAACAAATGGAGGGAGGACCGTAATAGTAAAGGCTTAATGTGACACATGTCCTATGTACTAACTTGAAACAAATTCTAATAAGAGGACTTTTTGTATATTTTGGTAGCCCTATATGATGAATAATTATGGATAAAATTTGTCGGGCCTTCTAGTTCCCTGGTTGATCAGATATTCAAGGTCAAAGGCACATGTGATGGATAATAACTGCTCAGCCAATTGGCTAGACACAGCAAAAACGTAGGTGGCAATAAAAACAAAAATATTTTAGGCTTAAAAGCCAGCCATCATTGCCTTTCAGAATAGGAACGCACTTTTTAATCCGGAATTTTTACAAGTTTTTGTCAACGTAAATTAGCCAATACGTCAGTCTGTACAAATATTAAACAACAATATTTGACGCTTAATATAATAATAAGGAAAACAGCTACAATATTATTGCAAATCAAAGAATATTGTTCTTGGACAGATCCGCGAACTGATGTAAGTCCTGTGTGATTTAATAGTTTGATACTAGTGATAGACCTTTGTGCATATTGCATTGGGGTACTATTAAAAAACCCCATTACCACTGCTAATGAGCCAACTCCCGAAATAAATAGTCGGGACATGGCATGCACCAAATATCACGGACCACATTCAAGCGGCGCTGTGATTCGCCTTCAGAAAAATGTTTCTCTCACAAAAAAAAAACTCAGACAAAACCTTTCAACGACCTCATGTAGGTTTTCGGAGAATAACAAATTGCGTGAGCGCCATAAGGTCGCGGAAGGTAGGTATCACACGTACACTCAAATGTATGGCCCTCTCACTCCTGAGAGGGAACTACACTGTATCTAGTGCGTTGAATCCTTCCACAACCTTACTTTTGCACAAGATACCACTGCATGGCTTAATCGGATGCCCGCCCTGGAGGAAGAAGGTCGCAGAATGTAGCCAACGCCAATGCAACCCCTGTCAACGCCCCAACCCATAGTCGCCTAATGCTCCTGACAGTTAAAGATGCTACCTAAGCCAAAGAAGGATGCGACTGCGACTCACCCCTCTCTGCTGAACTAACACAATGCCCCATGCAAAAAAAATTTGAGACTGGTTGGAAGGTGGAAGTACAATCCAACCGACATTTTCCAAAATGTCTGGGATGCAAGGGCCAGGAGGGAGCGTGAGCTCGAACATAATATGCCCTAACCAAGAAGCCAGTCAACCAATCATTGTGTTTTTGGTTGCATTTCAGATGCGAGGAAATCCAGCTGGCATTCAATGTGTCCTGCTGAAGGATGGATTCTCTGAGCTGTATGCAACCCCGGTCTGCAAATATGGTGAGACATGGCAGAAGAAGAATACACGGTTTCGGGGTAAAAGAAGGAGTCTGATTCTTGGCCACAAAGCCTGACATGCTGGAAGAATAGAGACCTCCTAGCGCTCAAAGCGGTGGTGGGCCACGCCCGTCGTAGACAAGGCCTGTATATCCGAACCCCCCTATGGCCACAGCACAAGCCAAGCAGACAAGAGGAATTCCAGAAGACTAAGCTTTCGGTTGGGTTTTTTAAAACGGATTTCGACCACCAAGCAAAAGAATTGCAAGACCAAGGCCAAACTCCCACTCCGGAACAAGGAACGAACCGGGGAACGTCCGATAAAACATCCCTTTCACCAAATTGGCTACAAGAGGGCCACTTAAACGGTCATGCTGCATCACCGAAACCATTACGGGTCTGGCCGCTGGCCTTGGGGATGTTCGGTAAAAAAGAGAACCTCGGACAGTCAGGACCCTAAGTTAATCCCACTCCTGAAAGACTGTCCTTGATGAAATTGCCAACACGGTCTACGGTCCAGAAATTGCATGGATTGAATTCTCTATTGGCACACCCATATATGGTAATCGATGATGCCTCTAGTGTGATATTTGCCTAAACAGTGAGCATGGCAGCCCTTTCAGAAAGTCCCACCTTCAGTGGTACATTCTACAGAAATGCACCGACAGGTTCGGAGCATGGGTGGTGTACTCTGGGATGAACGCGTCGACTGGAGGACCCTCTTACCAGGCACCCTCCCTTTGGAAGAGGATCCGTTCCCTTACAAGCAAATCTAGCGGCCTGGGAAACCCACAGGCTACGTGCCATAATGGGCTACCAGCAGGAACAGGCAGTCTCGAGGGACAAGAGACCCACTCGGGAACTTTGGGAAAATGGCAACCTGGAGAAGCTGTGATCAAGCATAATAGGCTATCAATCATGAAGTTAACGCTGCCATGGGCGTCCCGATTGGACCCTGCACGGGGATAGGGTTCCCAGAGTAGGCCCCTAATATGTCCCACTACAACCAGCAACGGTACAGTACAAGGCAAACTGATGGCACGCTCCACGTATCAAATCATGGCGAGTTTCATGGCTGTTGTATTATTCGAGTTACCCCGCGATATGTCGAGTTTACGCGCTGCCTATCCAGTTTGAACTCTATGTGCCGAGTTTCATACATCATGTCCAGAATAAATCATGCCGAGTTTAAAAAATAACTGGACCTGATTTTTTTCAACATGTGCAAAACTGGACATGATTTTTTTGTCTCAACATGAGCAAATGGACATGATTTTTTTTCTCAACTTGATGAGCAAAATCGACATGATTTTTTTTCAAACATGAGCAAACTCGACATGATTTTTTTATCAAAGGAGCAAACTCGCATGATTTTTTTTTTTACACATACACCAAAAAATCAGGTCGAGTTTTCCTTCATGTTGAGAAAAATCATGTCGACGATTTTGAAACTGGACATGATTTATGTCAAACTCATAATATAGAGAGCAAAACTCGATTGTATAGAGGGCCAAAGCAAAAACTTGGACATATAGCGCTGTAAAACTCGGAATATAAGCCTGAACACTCGCATTATGGCGAGGAAAAGAAGGAAGCGAGGAGGAAAACTCGATACACAGCGCGTGGAAACTCGACATGCGCGAGAAAACTCTCATGATTTGATACTTGGAGCGTAAAACTGGACATGGATTATGTCAAACTCACCATATATAGAGAGCACAACTCGATGTATAGAGGGCAAACTGGACAGATAGCATTGTAAACTCGACATATAACGCGGCACACTCGAAAATTTATGGCGAGGAGGAAACAAACTCGTACACATCCGCGCTGAAACTCAACATGCCGCGGGAAAACTCAGCCATGTTTGATACGTGGAGTTGACCATACAAAAACGACCAACAACCGAACAAGGGCCAGATCTAGCGCTCAGTTTCTTGCGATTTTTTTACTCTTTTAAAAATAGTACTATGATGACGCTCGGAATAGCCACGATTTAACCAGAGACATCTTCATGGCAGTGAAATTTCTATAAGTTCGACATAATCACATATTTCGTAGTTTCAATAAGCTTTTTAAACACTTATTTTGCGAGGAGGCGAAAAAATTTTTTAATTATGTTTTTCATTACAATCAATTCATGAAATGATTTGATTTACACTTTTTAATCTCTTCTCAACTACACTTCGGTTATCAACCTCGAGCTAATATTATTGGCAAGTAGTATTCAATTATATGGACTGGGCCCGTAAACATAAATGATTTATTTTATGCCTGTGTGTCTCCCATCCATAGGGAAATGCGTTGTAATTTTAGTTGAAATATGACAGTAGTAAAAATTTTTATTAAAAAAATGTAGAATTTTAATCAAAAATTTGATGGTTCAAATCAACTGGTCGAGGTAATCAATATTGTATATTTAATGTGTTATTTGTGTAAGTTTAGGGAAAGACTTCCAAATGTACCCCCTCGTATATATTTACATGATACAAAATTTATAAATAAAAAAAGAAAAACGTAAAAAAAATAAAAAAAATAAACAGCTAAAATAATAAATTTTATGTTGCATGAAATATATGAGAGGGGGGGTTACATGGTCCATATGGAAGTCTTGCCGTAAATTGTTCTAAAACAGTTTGATAAATATAGTCGGTTTTGTATGTGCTTAAGAATAAACTTTTTTTCTCACTGTTAGCGTCTCTTGTGATGTATCTGAGTGCGGAACGGATTGCAAATAATGATTATTAAAAATCACAGCAGCCGAAAACATCCCGCTGGGTTATTGTTTTGACTGCCATTGTTCAATAGAGTCTTTTACAACAGACTTTAGTAGGCGTATGTGGAAATTTGATTAATCCGTGATTTAATAATATTAGGATTTGAAACAAAAATACCGTGAAGGTGGTTGGATGACTTCTGATTTTCCGTTGGCCACTTAGTCAAATGTTTACTTCAGTACCTCCCAGAATGTAAACTGCCATGTTCAAAATTGTTGAGACAAATAGTGCTTTGATGTGGAAGCTGATGTGCCACAATAGACTCTTTTAATTTTTAACTTTTTAAAAACTTGTGGTTTGAAGTCATCAGTAATTAAAAGTATGCAGAAAAGTTATTTAGATTATGTGCTATTGAAAGGTTTCCTTTGAGGGGCCTGCTACTGGTATTCTGGAACCAGTACTACCTGTCCTAAGGCCCGAGTTCTGAGTGACGGCAGCTAATCTGTCACCTCATGTGGTTTCTAAGGAAATCTGATGAGGGTAGCTGTTACCTGCTACAATGAAAAGAACAACCTAAATACAAGGGGGCGTTGGCCCAGGGGTGTGATTCTTCTGGATTGTTATTTAAAAATTCCCCAACTTTATGGAATTCAGCCTAATTCTAAGAATTTTTGTCCCAATTTTACGGTTGTTTTTGTGGCCGCCAGCTTATAGATGGCAGGAGCACTTAGCCAATACGTTTGTGCGTGTGTAGGTGTGGATGTTGTGTGTGATGTGTGTAGCTGTGTGTGGGTGTGTGTAATGTGTGTGGTCACAAATTGTAATTTTGAAATTGACCTCAATTGAAAAGTTTAACTTCATTGGAACCAAAAACTTCTGTCATAGGTGCACAATGGGATCCCAAATATGTTGATGAGGTCAAAGGTTATGTTGGAAAGGTCAAGGTCATGTGAGGTCAAGTGTTGTAAAAATGGGCCTTAAATGTAAAATTGATTAAATGAAAAAAACTTGAAGTTCAATTGGAAACAAAACTTTGTCATAGTGCACCATGCGATACACTCATAGTTTGATGAGATCAAAGGTCACGTTGCCAGGAGTCAAAGGTCATGGGGCGGCCTTCAGCTAGATTCTTGGAATATGTGAGCGCGACGAAAGCCGAGAACCGCCCAATTCTTAGTGCAGGATTTTTTACCAAATTCAGGATTTTCCACAAAACTCAATCACACCCTTGGTTGGCGCCATTGCAGCCATCCAGCCACCGTTTCTACATGCTGCCTTGCAACGGTGGGAGTGAGTTGTTCAAAGGGATATAGGTACTACCACCAAAAACTTTGGATTAGGTGACAGGAATGGCCCCTGCCCTAAGGAAGTTTTGCTTAACTTAATCCTCTTGGCGCTGGTAGTTGTGATGTGAGTCATTGGCGGAACTATCGCTGAACTTTCATTGAATCAGGGTATGACTTATTCATTCAAAGATTAAAGAATAGAGCCATCCCATCCCTGAACAATGAAATCACACAGGAAATCTTGCACACCGTTGCGAATGGAATCTATAGACCATATTCAGTAGCCAGCCATGTTGGTGGACACGATAGACGCATTCCAGTACACAATACATTCACACATGTTCAATGCATCATGTGCAATCGACTAAACATGGATCGTTACAGCTTTTAATGTATTGTCGTCCTAGAATGTATGTTGCATTGTGTCCGTCATATTGAATCGGTTTGTCCTTACTCTAAAGTTACGAGAAACATTACCATCGGACGAGAACCGGTGGCAAGTAGAGTAGCAAGCAAGCTCCACAGTTCGTTGACCCGGAAGTAGAATCGGTTGCAAATATTTTATAGATAGCTCCATTCAATGATGAGTTTAGTCCACCTGTTGTCCCATGTTCTTGCCAGGTGAACAGCCCAAAACTCCATTTCTTTTCTATGATGGTATGCATAATGTCTTCAAAGTAGGTCTGTCTAGAGTCTTTCTATCCTTCATTTTTTTATTCAAAGCCTTTCCATGTTGTACTGAGATGTTTTTAGTTTTTGTTCATTTTCTGACAAGGTCTTCGTCACAATAGTTAGATTTATCTCCTACTAGCTAATCCCTAACCTTTAGGGCAATGATAACATAAAAAGAAGCGTCATGGGCCAGTCTGGACGCTTTTACAGCGAAATTTACACCAACTGCCATGAGGAATTTCCTTGTGTCAATTGTGCCAATTCTAACCCATTGGAACTAATACAAAATTACTGGATTGACACACAAAGAAGAAAATGCTTTAAGCTTATTCGTTTCAGTTGAGGGTTTAACACATTTGTATAAGGAAATACAGACGTGCAAAAAATCTCAGTTTTGACAAACAAAATTTATTACTTAGGGGTCATAAAATATATTAATTACGTTTAAAAAAATAAAATACGCAATTTGAAGGCCTTAAAAAGTACTACAGTTAAAGTGACAGGAGGAGATTTTGTTAGGATACGAATTTCTCTCAAATTTCCTGGGATCGTTGATAGACCACATAACGAGAACGTTTTCGAAGGTTTATTGGCCAAACAGGTGCCAAAAGAAAACCGCAAACCTTGTTTGTTTGAACTTGCCTGCCTTGCTATCGTCATCGTTCCCACCATAGAAAACCATGCTTGACTTTCTGTCGTGGCAATCTATTACATAAGACGGCGTATTCGGCCTTATTCACGTGGTGTGTTGTGAATTTTTCGAAATACATGATAAGCATTCCAAATATGAGAAAAATTGGGGGGGGGGCGCCTTTCCTGGAAATCTTCCTCCTGTCTCTTTAACTGAGTAACTACTCACAGGGTTTGTTGAACTTGATGCACTCTAGACAACATTCTCAAAAGAGAGTTGGCATGTGTTGTATATTATGTTTTTACGCATTATGTTTAGTTGTTCGTACGAAAAGGTATGTTGTTTCATGCTGGTTGCCATGGAACCGAGAAAGCTGTTTTGAATTGGCTCTAAACATGGGAACATATAACTCAAAAACGAAACAGCACCGGATTTCAGGGTTTTTTTCGCCTTGCTAAAATAGTTCTTTCATCAAGGCGTGCGTTTTTTTTTTTAATTTCCTACCGTTCCTGTACATGATGTAATAAGCGCCACTCTCATCGGCGAGTCTTTTGCGCACCTCGCTCTGCTCGGCGGAAGGCTTCGCCTTCGAAATGCGCCTCCGGAGATACTGGTTGAGGCGTCATTGACCAAAAAGAAATGGCAAAATGCTAAGTCTGTCGCGTTACACAACGCTCACCTTTGGCTCACCGTTCGCCGCATCTGTCCTATGGGGGTTAGCGGCGTTTATGTCGGATAGGCAGATCGTCAGACTCCTTCCATCGACGCACGGTCTTTGCCATGGCGTTGTAATCTCTCTTCAATCGAACCATTCTCATGCAGATTCAAGGGTGTCGTCTTCTTATTCTTAGCGTATCCACAATAGTCATGGTAATGGCTTGTGGTGGGTCAGGATTTATTCAACTGAGCCAATGAACCTAGACTAGATAAGAGGACCCCCAACGCGAAAACCACAAGTTACCTAATTCAATTACCAATTCATCTCGACAAAAGACAGGCACTCGATGTGTATAGTTGTGCAGACACCGCGACCGTCTGTGATCTTTATCTCTGTTTGCCGCGATTACGATGACCAGTGCCAAACGCGGCTTTAATAGAAAAAAAAATGTACACCAAAAAACTTGTAATTTCACCGGATGATGTGGGACCCGGACTGTAGGGTTTTTTGAAATTGCATAGTACACTCAGTTTTGACGTTTTTTTGGCAAATTGTGTGCTCACCAAATAGAGGAGAGATTATTTCAGAAAATACCGACAACCCCATCGAATCCGTCATTCCTTTGTGAAGCTACGACTGTAGAAATTGAGGCCTTGTATTTTGAGGTTGAGGGTGATTTTGTGACCCGTTTTGTTAAAACAATCTTGTGAAAATAATATTTGAAAAGTGTTAGATCACTTCTAACTCTTGAGAAACGGTGATGGTTAGAAAGTTCATGTACCTCGTAACCAATATAACTTCTGAACTGGAGCCCAAGCGTGCACCCTACGTTTAATTTTACCTCGAAAACCACTAGGCTTCCGAAGGGGGGGGGGGGTTTGTTAACACTCTCTACTGTTCTTTGGAGCATCCAGGCCAGACGAAAACCCAAGGGGCCGGGTAGGTTGTCAAAATGAGATAATGTAATTGCCAATTGCAAAGTTATGCTGTGTTTCATGACCCTTCCCCCCCCAAAAAAAAACACCTGTATAGGAAAGGTAAAGGGTGATCCCAAAGTGATGGATAGGGTTGTGGCCAATAACCCCCCCCCTACTGTCGGTGAGGAAATACAACACTCCAAGTACGAAAAAGGAATATCACAGACCATTTGATTTGGTTTTTGCCAAATACGATAGACAGGTCCTCCTTCTTCATTTGATACCAAAAGGTAATGTGTACCAACATACTAACATCTATGTCATAATGACGTCATAAATGTCTCTCATATGGTGGAAAATGTTTTAGTTGTAGTGTTCAAATTACTTTTGAGCCAGTAAATTTGCAAAATATCAATTTTTCTATCCTATATGCAGTGTTTTCATACTTTATACCTTATGGCGTCATACTTGCGTTTCTAAATAAGAGGCAGCAGTTGTCAGCCTATGCCGATAATTTTGCCAACGTGATTTTTCACTTTAATGTTTTTCAAGGACATCACAAGGAATCGCTTTTAACTTGTCGCCCGAATATTCATGTCGATATTTCGTCACCTGGGGGTTTGCTTTTTCAAAATGGCCGCCAAAATCATAGAAAATCGAAATAAAAGCTATTGTTACCACAAATACCATCTAATAGGGTTAGGGTTTGCCATTATTTTGGCCACCGTGACCGTTAGAAATGTTTTAAAACCGATAAAACATGGTGTTAATGGAGATAGAGGGCGTTTTTTTCAAAATGGCCGCCCATAAATCATAGAGAATTCATTAAAAGCATATTGTTTACCAAAATATAAATATAATAGGGTTGGGTTCATGCATTATTTGGCCACGTGACAGCTCTAGAACTGTTTTAAAACCAAAACAGTGTTGTTCAGGAATGATTAGAGGGCAGTTTTTTTTCAAAATGGCCCGCCAAAATCATAGAGAAGAATCACAAAAGAACATCATTATGGGGGAAATTGTTTTTCGGAGTTTTTACTCTAGTGAATTTTAAAGATTTTTTAGTTATCGAAACCAATACTGTTTACAATTAATAGTAACTCTCCCAAGATTTTGTGCAGAGTTAAGTAAAGCAAAATTTGGGTATATGCTTAAACCTTGTTGGAAATGATTAATGGATTTTTGGCTTCTAGGGCACACTAATAAAACTAATGTTACACATCCCAAATTCCACAAATATGACAGGGTCCAGTTTTGCTGATATTTGCTTGATAACAAATAGCTAACAATCTAGAGAAACTTTGACAAGTAAGTGAACCTTTTGCTGATAAAGCCTTTGAAGGGCGTATGGGTCAATTTTGAAGAAGGATACTCTCCTCCCAATAAATCTACTGCACGCTGGAGATAGCCCCATGGAGATAGAAAAATACACACATCACATGATTTGAGTATACAAGTTAGAGGGAAAGTATGACTTTGGTAGACTTTTGGGGGTAACTTTTCGTACCAGAGGGTCGTCTTGGTATATAGTTTGTCGTAACAATGCTAATTTATAGGGCATCATATTGAGGAATTTTAGTTGAGTTCTTTTAATGTCAGGTATGGTTTGTAATCAAGACAAGGTTGATGCAAGTTATGTCTGACAAATCAGCCTGTGAACAATGTTTGTGTGCTCATTTGTTGTCTATATGGCGAAACAATGATGAAACTCGCGCAATTGCATATGAATATGTAACAAGTCACCGGCCCCGTTTTGTAGAAGTTTTTTTCCATAATTAGATCCCAGCTCATAGGCCATGTAATGAGGAAAATGGTACGTGATCCCTCCGCCAAAGTATGGAACTGGGTGCGGATGCCTAATTATTTAGAGAAGTTTATTAAAGAAAGGGTTAGATATTTACTACCTCAAAAAGAGCCAAGAGCACAACTTACCATTTTATAGGGCTGACATATTTTTATCAAACTCTAGGGAGCTTTCTTGGCGTCTGAATTATTGCTCGGCCCTCATATGGGGGAGATAGCCAAGTCCCTGAAACTCTTTGAAATCTCCGAACGCAATGAGCTTGATTGGGGTTATCGAATGGTATTAGAATGCCATATATAATAAACCGTCTGTATGTAAACATCAGTGCAATAAATTAGCTTCTGGTAAGGGCCGACCCGACGGTGTTCCACTTTCTAAAGCCAATTTGTCATGTGGTGCGTAATTTAAAAGAATAATTCAGGGTATTATACATAAAATTTGTGTCAAACTCGGCATGCCGACACAAAGAATGCATGCCTATTTGCAGTTAGTTTATGGGGACGAAGGCCCTTCATACAGGACTGTTGCAATTGGAAAAATGACAGCTTGCTAGAGAGATAGGCCGCGAAGAGTCCGTCAAAGAAGACCAGAGATATGGAAGGATATGTGGTATTTTATCTCTGAATTTTTAGCAGCCTGTAGAAATCTAGTGCACGAAAGATTGACGAGTAGTAGAAGGAGATAGTGGTGGGTGGTGGGTTCGCCTCAGTCATTAGACTGAAGATCGTGACCTTCAAGAGATGCGATGCCAGAGATGACGATTTTCTTCAGCAAAGAATAGCACAGTGTTGTCCTGTAACCGCATTAATTTGGTCGAACGACCGAGCTCTTGGCATGCATCTTCTTTTGCCTTGAGCCATTCCTTGCATAATCACATTCCCCAATTTTTCCCCACGCCATGTCTCCCATGACCAAAATATCTTAGATTCTGTAACAAGAGTTTTTTCACCACAATCTCCCGAAGAACGCTGGGAGTGGTCCTTTCAGATCCAATGGATGCCCGAAGTATACGCGAAGTATCCAACACCACATCCCCAAAAGGTGAACCAATGCATGCAATTCTGTTAGGTTGCCCCCTTGGGTGAGGGTCCGTGGCTCACTTGCATATGTCGCCATTGGAAATGCCAGTGCTTGACTAGACGAGTTTTGGAAGTATAGTAATTCCTCTGTCAGCCCCAGAGATCTTGGATCGATGGATCTCATGGCCCACAGCCATCCTCCTTAGTAATCAGGATCCAAGAAAGTGAATGATAGACAAACTCCCCACCCTCTTTCAATCAAGCAGTAAAGGCTCTTCCCTGCTTTCAGGACCAATAGCCATCAACCTAGTCTTACCGACCCATTTTGGTACACACATATAGGTGCCACTTGCTGGCACATCAAAGCAATCAGCAGAAGAAAAAATAAGATCCTAAAAAGATAACGCTGGTAAGAAGCTACGCGAAGTGTCCTGATTCCTTCTAACCCCAGAGGAAAAGGAGGAGAGAGGGAAGTGGCCCGATTTCGATTTGATTTTGATGAAACCTGGTTACACGTTTACGATCTCCACTTAAAGAGAAAAACTAAAATTTGGGCTTTATAACGATGCAAGACCCAATCAACTGACAGTGGCGTAGATTTCTTTTTGACATGGGTGGCAGGGGGGGGGGGGGGAGGCCTCTTCTGCCTAGGCGGGGGGGGGGGGGGAGGGGAGTGGTTGATGAACATTTCTGAATGAAACAGGGATTTGATGAAAAGATTCATTTTTTAGTAGTATACAAATATTTAATTTTTGACATTTAGAAGTTAAAATGGTTTAAATGTGATTGTAATAGAACAAAATGCGCCGAGAATGTGGAAATTTCCCATTTTTAAACTATTATGAGTAAATTTGAGGTTATTCTGGTCAAAAACACTTGAACAGGCATCAACATGTGGGGGGGGGTTGATAGTATTGACCATCCCCCCTTATCAAAATTATTGGCGGAGTATATTATTCCACACCCCCTTGGGATTTATGCCTATGATCACTGCACAATGCAGCACCAAATACCAAGTTTTGTGCTATACAATATTTTTTGAGGATATGGTTTATTGTTGCCAAAAAATTATAAACTCACAGTGTTTATTATTACTATTTAAGGGTTTTGCCAAAGGTCCTCGAAAAAGTGTCCAAAGATGGCAATTCTTCAACACATAGGCCTAATCTTGCGACAAGACTTGTTGAAACAAACGACAGTCAATCTTGCCTTGTCCCCCCTCTACAGTCCACCACGACACACCATGCGGATTTCTAGCCTGTTTCCAAGTCTGACAGCTGACCTTGCAGGACTTCGATATGCTAGCCGAAGCGCCTATTGAAGATGCCATTCATCATTGCCTGACAGGGGATACATAAAAAAGAGCTTTGCCAGCAGCCTTTTTAGAGCGCTTGTTGTACTTGAGCCCTCTCTTGTGTAGTATGTGTTAGTATATGACATTCAATGGGTTGACATCCTTTTACAAGAAGAAAGCACCCTTTACAAATAATAATGTGCTTGTGAGCACGTAAACATCTTTAAGAATCAATAACATTCTTAAATTAATATTGAAAATTATCCTTATTGGGGTAGTGTTTTTTTTTTGGTGAATTTGGCAGTCATTTTAGAAAACGTGACCCTTAATTATTCGTGAACTGAAGGACACCGCTTTTATCTGGAAAACTTCTAGAGATCACTTCGCTAAAATCATCGAGAAATCTAACTTAGTAGATAATGATTTGCAAACATTATGCTTTTAATTATTTTCTTAGATTCGGTGGCAATTGTGCCGAAACCAAAACACACCATCAATCAATTCTAAGATGAACAACACTGTTCTTTATTGTAAACAGTTATAGAGTTCACTTGGCCACAAATTAGACCAGAAACACGACAACTATTAGATGGCATTTGGTAAACCCAATATGCCTTTTAAAGAATTTTCTATGATTTTGGCGAGACAATTTGAAAAAAAAAAAAAAAGCCCTCTATCATTCCTGAACAACACTGTTGGTTTTTTTTAAAACTTTCTAGAGGTCACTTGACCAAATATTATCCAGAAACTTGACCCAGTCGATGCGTAGTGTGTGGTAAACAATACGCTGTTATTCGATTTTCTTTGATTTTGGCCCGGCCATTTTGAAAAAAAAAAGCGCCACCAGGTCGGTGACGAAATACGACATGGAAATTCGGCGACAAGTGAAAGCGATATCTTGTGATGTTCTTGAACACATGAAAGATGAAAAATCAAATTGGCAAAACTTATCCGCTAGTAGTGCTAATATAGCTGAAATATGCCTGCTATGACTATATTTGATACCATGGAAAGAAGAAGAAGAAGAACAGAAACTTAAGCCGGTGTGTGTGCTTGAACAGGAAGATATGGTCAGAAGGATTCATTAGTCGAGGCCTCCATAGACGACCAACGGAATAAAGCGTGAAACTTAATGTTGCCCCACGTCAGTTAATAGTTCAACCGAATGATCTGCCCTATTGTTCACCATTGTTTCTCCCGGACCGGAGACCGAGGGGGGACTATATATCATGCCACACCTGCTACCAAATTTAAAGGAATTGGATATTCAATAAAGAAAATCTGATAAAACCGCAAAGGCGGTATGAAGACGGACGGATTGCTTATTCTCCCTAGGGGTATGTGCAGCTCTGGGGCCGGTTGAATAATATGGGTTGCTAAATTGTGTATGTATCGTTAATAAGGGAGCTTCAAGTACCTCCAGTACAGGCAGACTAAGTGGACTATTGGATCAGTAATGCCAGTCACTCTTCTCGAAAAAAAAAGCTCTCAAACATGTGATCACCCATGGAGCGAGCCGGGTGGGTACCCACAGCCGGGGGGTCGCGAAAGGGGGCACCACCCCTGAAATTTGTTTTTTTTTTAGTCCATATAAGCCATAAGTGGACTGTTGGGCCCAAAACCTCAACAAAGATCAATATCAGCCGTTACAGTTGGCCTAGAAGCTTATCAGAGCATAGGACTTAGTCTATTAGACTTGAAAAGCAAGAGAGGTGGGAATGAGAAGGAAGCACTTGAAAATAAGTGACTGTTGGGATCCCATCCTCAACAAAATCCATATCGGGCAGTTAGGTGGGTCTTCGCTAGGAGCTATCAGAGACCGCATTAGGTCTAAAGACTAAAATGAGAAATGTGACCTGGGTTGACATTCCCCTAACCCCATGTCAGACCCAGGGGAGGACACTGGGGACTGGATTAATGGTTAGTAGGGGCTTGTGCTTCCTACAATATATCTGAGTTTGGCTACTCCTAGCTCTCTAGAACAAAAGTTATGGCAAATGTGACCTTTTGGGAAAATGTTGAATATTTTTGACATTTATCCCACCCCGGTCAGACCCAGGGGAGGACCATAGGAATGGAATTACTGGTTAGTAAGGGGCTTGTACCCATCCTAACAATATATCTAAGTTGTAGCTTAATCTAGTCATCTATAAAAAAGTTATGGCAAAATGTTTGAGAGCTTTTTTTAGGGAAATTTACCTTTTTTGACATTTCCCCACCCCCTGTCAGACCAGGGGAGGACCCTGTGGGAATGGATACATGGTTAGTAGGGCTTTTCTCCCTCCTACAATATTCTCAGTTTGGCTACTCCTAGCTCCTCTGGAAAAAAGTTATGTGCAAAATGTTTACCTTTTGGGGGAAATGTTAACCTTTTTTGACATTTCCCCCCCTGTCAGAACCCAGGGGAGGACCCATGGGGAATGACTACACACGGTTAGTAGGGGGCTTTGCCTCCTACAATATATCTAAGTTTGGCTACTCCTAGCTCATCTGGAAAAAAGTTGGCAAAATGTTGACCTTTTTTGGGAATGTTGACTTTTTTTGACATTCCCCACCCCCTGTCAGAACCAAGGGAGGACCCTGGGAATGGATTACATGGTTAAGTAGGGGCTTGTCCCTCCGACAATAGATCTAATTTGGCTACTCTACTCATCTGTCAAAAAGTTATGGCAAACTTGTTTTACCTTTTGTTCCAGACACACCTTACATATATACGGGACTTACCTATATTACATTACATCCAGACATTGCCATTTCATAGCCAATTTTGCTAACGACGCAATCCGTCCAAAAATTCAAGGGGGTGGTAACCAACCTCCCTTCCCCGGTGTGTTTTTTATACAGTTTAAATGATGAATGGCATTCGATGTTTGGGAAGTTTTCCATTAATTTCAGAACAAACTTTTCCTGATCTTTCAATTTCCCTCATTGCCATTCATGCAATTTACATCCGCAATATAAGTATGCCCGGAACGATGCCAGTCAGCCCTCCTGCTGAAAGGGGTGATTATCGCTTACCTTAAGCCGGTAAAATGTGATCATTGTGGGATTTAATCACAAAAGGCGGCAACATTATAGGGGTGTCGTGTTTCGAAACTAGTGTGTTGGTGCGTCCCGCTTATCTACTACGTCCATGAACTGAGTATGCTGATCCGACGCCGTGTGTCAGCCTGTCCCTCAAAAAAAATGGTACAATCAAAAACTCGCTTTTTTTTCATATATATCTCAACATAAGTAGTCGTTTGTATATCACATTAAAGAGAAATACCAAGCTTTTCAGGATTTTGTGTTCATTCATCTCATTGGCTTGTTTCATTCAATGAGAGATAACTCCAGTTATATGCGGAACACAAAAATCGAGTTTTGTGCCGACTTCTTGTTGGAGTGAAACGGTGAACCACTGTTAAACATAGTTATTCACACTTGAAACAGATTGAAATCCTGTAAAAAGGGATTAACTCATAAAAAACTCTAAAAGATACGGACCGCACGTAAAATGGTGTAGTTATGTCCAGTAAGTTCTTGCTTTACAGATAACGTGAATAACATATTACCTTCGCCCTACTGTTTTGTTTTTTAGAACTTAGAAGAGAACCCATGAGCGTACAGCGGGCGTACAGCAACCTGGAGGAGATAGTTTTTATGGTCTTGAATTATCATTAAACACACATGCTACCAACACTTTGATACTTTGCTTCCAAATTCAACTTCAAATTTTGTTGACTTCAACCATTAGTAACTGCAAAAAAGATAGTGGAAGATTTTTAAAAAACGCATTTCTTTGGATGGGAGTGTATAATTTTGGTTGCTATTACATTCCTTCTGGCCTGATTTCAACAGCTACCAATTGGTATAAATTCATCAAAGTTTCCATTTCTTCGCCCGTCAATGAATATTTGTAAATGCCTTTAGTTATGAAACAAAATATATTTATCATTGAACTGATTATGTTGATTAGTAAACGGTGTCGATAAAACTAGACTTCTTTTGTTTACTTTAATTCTGTGTTTGTTTCTCATTGTCAGTTGCAATTCTTTTTCGTGAGCTTCCAAACGGTCATGGCATAACCTGGGGCGAAGGCAACTCTGCCCACTGCATAAAGTGGCACAAAATCGATTTTGGTCATATATCGCACTAAATTGATTATATCTCTGGTTGACAAAAGCAAATAAATGAACCAAACAAACCATTGGAAAGCCTGGTCTTTTTTTCTTTAATATTATACCACGTAAGAGTGACTTAATATGAAATTTCATATTAACCAAATTTTTTTTCTGATTGGACCATTTTTTTGAGACAGGCTTCAAAAAAAATAGATGATACGGACCTCCTAACATGGCCCCTTTGAACTGGGGTGCGGATTGAGAACAGTCAGGTATGGCAAGCCACATCAGTCATAAATGTGGTTTGCGACGCCGTATGTCGAGTTTTGCGACCGCCGTGTGGTCGAGTTTTGTATTTGGTCGAGTTTGCGACGCCGTGTATCGAGTTTTTGCGACTCCGTATGTCGAGTTTTGCGAAGCCGTGTGTCTAGTTTTGTGTGTGTCGAGTTTTGCGACGCCGTGGGGCGAGTTTTGTATGTGGTCAGAGGTTTTGCGATGCCGTGGGCCGAGTTTTGGACTGTATGTGGCCGAGTTTTACGGTATGTGGCCGAGTTTGGACGGTATGTGCGAGTTTTTGGACGGTTTGTGGCCGAGTTTTGGATGGTATTTGGCCGAGTTTTGTGTTTTTAGAGCTTGTTTTCCACCTTGAATTATTTGTCATTATTGAGGATGGTGATGCATCTCATTGTTGCTTTTTTAAATAATGATTATAGACCATAAATCAACTTTGTAATAAAACTTACAGATGTGGAGCTACATGACACAATTTATAACCCTACCCGATACCAAAAGTACCAAACAATCATACTTTGGGCGTCTCCATTCCAAGTTCATGAGGGCGGGGTACCCCCCCCCCCCACCACCTTAGGGAGACGGTGTTGCGAAAAATACCTTAGGAAGACGAGGGTAAAGTTACTCGGCGATTCACCATTTTAACATCGTACTAATCTTATCTATCAAAAATCTAGAATTTCTTGGAAGTCTGTTTATACTACGGTGAGTAGGAGTAAACAAAAAGGCAAATAGGTACCGAATATTCTCAAAATGAAAGGAATATGAAATAACTTAACTATAGAGCAGAGAACTGCCGTCAGTGTAACCGGCAAAAAAGGCTGGTTTAAAAAAATCAGTGTCTAAACCGACATTTTACTCCTTTGCATTATGCATTGAGTACATTGTCATCATACATGTCAGATTTGACCATTTTAGGGTGAAACTAAATGTGGAGCCAAAATAATTAATTATCTATTTTTTTATTCATAGTCCAGTTATTTACTGTAACAAGTTCTAATTGTTGCATTTTGGTAAGGAAAACAATATAAATAAAAGAACAATAGAAGGTTTTTTTTTCGAAAGACCTACCAATCCCATCAATCCTTATAATTTTAAAACTCGGCCACATACCGTCCAAGACTCGGCCACACGGCGTCGCAAACCGAATCAATGGCGTCGCAAAACTCGAACCACATACAAAACTCGACCACGGCCGTCGCAAAACTCGACATACGGGGTCGCAAAACTCGATACACGGCTTCGCAAAACTCGACCACATACAAAACTTCTACACACTCGGGTCGCAAACCTCGACATACGCCGTCGCAAAACTCGCATTTATGACTGCTGTGGCTTGCCATAATCAGGGGTTTTTACCAACCCTACTCTATTCGACAATGACTGCAAATGTACATGTACAGTTGTGACTCTCTCTGACACGGGACGCGACGGCTGTAATACGTCCCCTCCGAAGAACGGGGTGCTTTTCATGATTGACTTGCCCAATTCCAAGTGAACCATGGAGGAGATAGTAACTCAAATAACATAATTTTAGCATATCTGTGAAAAAATTTTAAAGAAGCTATTTCAACTGATTTTGGTAGGTAAAGGTGTCAACATTTACCAAAAAGTGAGTTATTATCGTAGGGGGTGGGGAATTGTTTTTTTCCGGGATTCAAAGGTCAATAACAGGGGTCCAATTTGGAAATTGATCCAATCATGTTGACAGTATATCAAGTAATAGTTTAATCATAAGGATTCCAAAAAGGTATATTTTTTGTACTATGGGTCATTTCCAGTGTACAGGGGTCAAATTTTCAAATTACTCTGAGTTTGATAAAAAATAATGGTGCCAATTATTGATGGAGCTCATAGGATTAAAATAAGAATAGTTTTGACAACTGTTCTTAATTCTTGTTCCAAATGTAGGGGGCAAAGGTCAACATCAATTGCATGCAATGGGGCTTGACCTTGTTTCCCCCTACTCGGTAAGTAAGCATTTAAGACACCCACTATTCGCTTATTTTTATCCTATGAGCTATAATTTGCACCATTTTTTTGTCCAAATCGGATAATTTTTAAATTATGACCCCGTACAACTGAAATGATCCTTTTAATTATTGATTTTTTTTAAGGTTTAACCTTAATTTCAAAACTTTGGGTTGTATATAGTACTAACTATACCTTTTGGAATCCTTATGTTAAACTATTAACTTGGTATACTTTCACAAGTGGATCCATTTCAAAATTGGACGCCCTGTTATTGACCTTTGACTCCCTAAAAACCAATTTCCCCACCCCCTATACGATAACTCACTTTTTTGGGTAAATGTTTGACACCCATACTACCAAAATCAGTTGAAATCAGCGTCTTTAAAAAAATTTCACAGATTAACTTGACTTTAAGATACTAAGAGCGTCATTCTGTATTTATCAATAGCTCGTAACAATTAAATCAGAGTTTTTCGGAACTAGAAATAATGCATTGTTGCGTCTGGCCAGTTGAAGGGGGGGCTAACCTGTAACATTTATCGATTTGTTGGCGCATCCGGGGGGCATGATGGGTTAGACATGTGCAAATTCTAATTATACTGGAATCTCATCATAATGAAAATTCTAAATAACCTCAAGGGCCCTTGGATTGTTTATTGAAGGTCTGCTGAAAAGATTTCAAGTAAATTGGTACAATTTCCTGAACTGTTTTGATGTTGCACTTAATTTTGTATTATGTTCCTGTGCTTGGAGAATGATTGCTGTTTAATGAGGATTTCTGGTGGTGAGAGGATATCCTCTCACGTACTGATTTTGATGTTGGAGAAGTGAATGTTTGGGATTACGCATTACACAAAAACGGAGTCCGATGGTCTATATTTTCAATTTATAGTGATTTCACTATGTGATGATGTTCACTGTCACATGATTATGACGACTATACTGTGCGCATTAGATATTTAAGCTTACTCTTACCCCGGATTTTCGTGAACATCAGAATTTCTGCGTCAAGATGCATTCATGGCGTATTCACTGTGTACGAGTGGTAAATTAATGACCCGAAATTTTCCCTGAATTTGGTATACTTTGGCGTACAAAATCAAATTTTCTCATGTGGGACACTGCTGAATTTGGTAGGAGATGAACACATGAACATTATGAACATTTGACAATGTACGAGTTTAAAACAACTTCTTTTTTCTTTTTTTTTTCACTAAATACTCTTCGCATGGTCCAAGTCCACGATTTTCACTAAATTTATTTACACTTTTGGCGGAGCGAATAATGATTCGATTGTAAAAAATCTAAATAATTACTACTAATTACTCCCTATCGGATCGGTCAAATTTGGTATCAATTCAAAGAGAAAAGACAATTTTCACTTACCTATTCATCATCTTGATGGTGTAAATTGATTGGGTGACGTTTCCGAGCATCGGAATGCTTCCGAAGACGATACTTCCGAGACCTGCCGAAGACGAATAAAGAAAAACGGTCACCGACAAAACACGTGATCTAACATGTGTGCTCTATGACGTTCTTCGTGACGTACGGATCTACTCATTAAAATAAAATAATAAATTCACTTTTTTTTTTTGGGTCTCAGATTGTATGGCTGTTTCCGTTCGTATGTTTTCAGCGTTTCCAAACCTGTTGAACCCCCATTTGTTTTTTTTTTTTCTAAATCTAAGCGTTCCATTCTATACATGTTCAATGTTGGCTACATCATAGATATCTGGGGTCATTTTTGGTCATGACCACCACCTACCTGGTATTGTACTACTAAAGTAATTGAGAAAGTTCCGTCAAAGCCCTATGGTAGTCAACACCACTAAAATGCTGCTCTCCCATTCGTTTCCTGTAAAAATGGGCGAGATGAAAACGTCATTTTCGCCTCACTGGAACATCAGAACCTTAAAAGCTAACATTCTGCTTGATGATCACTCATATCTCCTACCCAATCACTCATGAAATTAGGGTATTTATCCCCAAATTTTTTCAGAGCGACGGACTGCCAAGCCACATGCACCGTGGTCCCTGGAGGTCACAGCACTTTTTCAGTCAGGTGTTACCTGTAAGAAGAATACGGTTAAAAATTTGGTTTGTCGACAAATAACATATCATGGCAACCTTTTTTTGATATTCCTACCGATTTTATACTTAATATTGATAGTCAACCATGATTTGCAACCAGATCTCCCCATTTTCTCCTCTCTCAGTTTTAAGGGTATACTTATGCGATGGTCACCAAAAAAAACACACCTCATTTGCATTGGGGGCTGACTTACCGTTTTCGTCACGTATTTACTGGTGTGAATCCTATAGAGATCTCAGATTTGTAAATTATGCATTTCTGTCTACTTAAAACCTCCTTCACATGTTGGGATCATTCATGAGAATAATTCTTTTTTTTTAATTAAGTGAGTCAACAAAATAGTATTGTCCTAACATATCCATATTTTCGCTATCTACTGAAGATTTCTTAGATAGCGCTCACCCAAAAAAAAATTGTTTTTCCATTGCTTTAAGCATATATCATAAAAAATAACTTGCTCTTTTGCTCCCTATAGCACCGGCCTTTGCGAAGGGAAAGGAGGGGGCTTTTTCGGGGAGGGGGTTTACCGGGGAGGTGTTTACTCGGGGGGGGGGCTGCTTGTAGGCTGTCACACCACCAAAACGTCCATTATAGCTGACAAAGAGTTTCAAACTTACTTGTAATCAAAATAGCTTCTCACTTTCTGGATACAAGAGAGCTGCCATCCTTGGTCAAACATGCATGTACATCCCAAAAGTTGTCCAGTCATGGCTTACCTGTTATCCATTTATTGTGGCTATTTAATATTATCGGCTAAACATTGCGCAAGCCAGACCTGGCTGAATTTTGCACCTAGAACCGTCCAATTTTGCATTCGCTTAACAAACCGAAGCCAGCCTAGAGTGTTTACAGCTCCATTCACACTTACCGGGTAGGGGCATTACTCTTCCGATTCTCTGATCATTTTCTCCTGGCTGAACCCCCCCCCCCCCCCTGATAGACACACTAGGCCTGGGTGACGGCTTTAGTATCACCAATGTTGGAAACCAAGTGTGACAAAGCAAATTGACTTACCGAAGTTAGGGGCGTCAGGGACGAACTTTTTCGCTCTGCTATACCCCGCTCGTATAGGTTTCACAAACCACTAAATGCTGCTCCCCATTCGTTCCTGTACAAAAATGGGCGAGATGAAAAACATTTTCTCCTCAATAGACCATCCTCCAGCCCTTAACGCTAAACTTCTGCTGTGAGATCATCATATCTCCTCAATATCTCCTACCCAACAATCATGAAATTAGGGTATTTATCCCCAAAATTTTCGAGGCGATCACTGGACTGCCAAGACTATCATTCACCGTGGATCCTGGAGGTCACAGCACCTTTTCAGTCAGGTGTTCTGTAAGATACGGTTAAAATTGGTTTGTCGGATCATATCAATCAATTGCTCCTTTTTTTATATTCCTACAGATTTTATACTTATAATTGATATCAACCATGATTTTGCAACCCAGATCTCGCATTTCTCTCAGTTTTAAGGGTTTACTTAGGGGAGGGTCACAAAAAAAACACACATCATTTGCATTGGGGGCTGGACTTACGGTTTCTCACGTTATTTAACTGTGTGAAGCCTAGTCGTGTGCTGCCCACCTATGGTGGTTCCTGGAACAGTGCGTACAGAATTGAGCACCCGGGTAAATCCCAGCAAGTGACACCACTGGGATTCGAACCCGGGATGTTTTGGTAAATCTTCGCCGCAGGTAAGCACCCTAACAGCTAGGACACGCTCTCCCACAAAATGTTTCGTGTCAGCCGTGTTTTTTCGGTCTTCCTCTCCTGTTCACCAATTTTCATCTCAAATGTGTCCCTGGTGTCTTCTGTTCTTCCGCTACACATACTACCATACTAACCCAGCCTTTTTCTTTCTCATTATGGTCCTGGATTGTAATCAACACCTGCTTTCCCTCTAATGTCTTCATTAGTTTGTGTTTTTCCAGGTAGATGCCATGGCAGTACCTCAGCATTCTCATCTCACAGAGCTGATTTTGTTCTCCTCTGTTTATATTAGGGTCCATGTTTCCATTTCCACACAGAGGGCTGGTCTGATTACATTTTGAGATAAGAAACCTGTTAACTCACTCCATCTGTTCCAGCCTATACTTGTCCTCATTTCAACTCTTTCCACATCCTACGTCTTGGGATGGATTGTGTGGTGTCCAGGTACTTGAAAGACGTACGTTTGTAGTAGGCTACATAACTCTATGGCTGTTGTACGTTCTTGAGCATGTTTTGTTCTTTGCATGATGTTGGTAGCTGTTCTGTTTGTGTCCTGCTTGTTCAGGCCGACTCCCTCCACTCATCTATTTCTCAGTCTCTATATAACCTTTCTTCTAGCTGCTCCTTACTCTCTCAAGATTGTCTAGTCATATGCAAACAGCATTGCCCATGTAGTATCTTCAATCACTGTCCTTCTTGATTACGGTTCCAAATCCGGATAGAGAAAGTGGATTAGCGCTGATTCCATTGTGTAGACCAACTTCTATTGTGAACTCATCCGTCACACCTGCCTGCGTTAAACGACTTGCGTTGTACAGTCTCTATACATGTCTCTTATGATCTCAACATATGTTCAGGAACCCCTCCTCTTCTTAAAGAGTACAGATGAGGTCCCTTGGAACATGCATAGCCTCTCACAGTCCACAACAACCATATGCAACTCTTTGTTGTATTCATACATTTCTGTCCTGCATTTCTCTGGCAGCATTTCTCAAGCAAACCTTGCCTCTTCTGGAAGCCATATTGCTTGTCACTAATCTTCACCAGCTCACGGATCCTAGCTTCAATGATCGCTTTCCCACACTTTTAGTGAATGAAATAACAGCGTAGTTCCCGGTAGTTTTCCCACTAAGGGATCGACCTTGCTTTCGCTTGAAAATTTGAGTTATTTTGCTCCTCCTCCATATCTGTGGTAACATTTCTCTGAATCTTCCCTCAAGATGTCATCCACTTTACTCCAGCCTCCTTCATCCTCTTCGCACTTCATCGGTCCTCATCCGTCCCCCTTGCCCTGCTGTTAGCCATTTTGTTGTCCAACGAGTTTTGATTTCTTTCTTCCTCTGTGATGTCATTGTGTCTCAGATCTTGAGGTGCGATGGCGCACGTTCCTTGCCATTCTGACTATTTAGCAATTTCTGGAAATAGCTCTCCATCTCTCCTTAAATTGCACTCATCATCACTCAATATCTGTCCATTCTTTTATCTTTCACTTTCAACCACCTTTAGGTGATCAATATCTTTAGCTCGCCGCCGCTATCATTGTCTTTGCTAGCATTGTATATATATTTTGCAGGTCGCATTCTCTTCCAGGTCGGTATATGTGACTAGGATGGAAGAACACAGGGAGGTGGAGAGAAAAGTCAGCAGTTGAAGGTGAGGATGGGGGACCGGAAGAAAGATTGGGGTTGAAGAGCTCGTTGGGTATGTGAGGTGCGGCAGTAGCTTTTCATATTCAATTCTATAGTTATTTTCACTATGTGATGATGTCACTGTCACATGATGATAACGACTAGACTGAATGCGCATTAAATATATTTAAGCTTACTTACCGGATTTTCGTGAACAACATCAGATTCTGCGTCAGATGCAGCGTATTTACTGTGTACGGTGTAAATTAATGACCCGAAATTTTCCGATATTTGGGTATACATTTGGCGTTTACAAATCAACATTTTCTCATGTGCAACACGTCTGAATTTTGTACTATATGAACACATTAACACTGATGAACTTGACAATGTCACGATTTTTAAAACACCTTCTTTTTCACTAAATAATCTTTCGCATGGTCAAGTCCACGATTTCTAAATTTACACTTGGCGTACGACTACTGATTCGAGACATTGTAAATCCCTAAAAATTTCTCAAATCGGTCAAATTTGGTATCATTTCAAGAGAAAGATACATTTTCACTTACCTATTCATCCGCTGATGTGCTAAATTTGGTTTTGGTGACGTTTCCGAGGCATCTGAATGCTTCCGAAGACGATGCTTCCGAAGACCTGCCGAAGACGAAGAAAGAACGGTCCGACAAAACACGTGATCTAACATGTGATTTGCTCGTAGACGTTCTTCGTGACGTACGGATCTATTAAATAAAATAATAAAATATTCCTTTTTTTTTGGCTCAGGATGTAATGCTGGTTTCGAATGTTTGTTTCAGCGTTTCCACCCTGTGAAACATTCTAAAGGCGTTTCCATGCGATACAATGTCAAAATGTTGGCTACAGACTCATAGATATCTGGGTCATTTTAGGTCATTGACCTGGTAATGTAACTACGAAAGAATTGAGAGAGTTTCCGTCAAAGCCCTAGGGTTTCACACCACGAATGCTGCTCTTCCGCATTCGTTCCTGTACAAAATGGGCGAGATGAAAACTTCATTTTCCCTCCCTCAATGGAACATTAGACCTTAAGCTAACATTCTGCTTGAAGATCACTCATATCTCCTACCCCATCAATCATGAAATTAGGGTAGTTATCCCCAAATTTTCAAGCGTCCTGGACTGCCAATACTAGCATGCACCGTTGATGCCTGGAGGGTCCATACCACAGCAACTTTTTCAGTCAGGTGTTCCCCTGTAAGAACGGTTTAAAATTGGTTTGTCGGATCAAAATAAATATCAATGGCAACCTTTTTTGATCTCCTACAGATTTTTAATACTTAATATTGAAAGAAACCATGATTTGCAAACCCAGATCTCGTCCATTTCTCCTCAGTTTTAAGGGTATACAGGCGAGGTAACAAAAAAAACACACCTCATTTGGCAGTGGGGACTGGACTTACCGGTTTCTCCCGTTCTTTACTGGTGTGAATCCTATAGAGATCTCAGAATTGTAAATTCCTATAATCTGCTTTCTTGTCTACTTGAAACCTCCTTCACATGTTGTGATCATTCATAGAGAATAATTCTTTTTTTTTATTAAGTGGCACAAATAGTATTGTCCTAAATATCCATCTTCCTGCTATCTACTGAAGATTTCTTAGATAGCGCTCACCAAAAAAAATTTGTTCCAATTGCTTTACAGCATATATCAGAAATAAAATAAACTTGCTCTTTGCTCCTTATAGCACCTGCCCTTTGAGAAGGGAAAGGAGGAGGGCTTATATTCGGGGAGGGGGTTTACTCTGCCTCCACTCGGGGAGGGGGTTTTACTCGGGGGGGGGGCTGCTTGTAGGCATGGCACACCAAAGTCCTATTAAGCTGACAAACCTTTCAACTTAACTTGTATCAAAATAACTTCACTTTCTTCTGGATAAAAGAAAGCTGCCCATCATTGGTAAAACCAGGCATGTACATCACAAAAGTTGTCATGGCTTACCTTTTATCCATTTATTGTGGCTATTTAAAATCGCTAACATTGCGCAAGCCAGACTCCTGAATTTTGCCCTTACACCTCGGTCATTTTACATTCGCTTAAATAACAACCGAAGCCAGCCTATAGTGTTTACAGCTCCATTCACCTTACCCCTTATCTTCTCTCGAGCAGTTCGCCTGCGCCTGACCCCCCCCCCCCCTGCATAAGACACATAGGCCAGGGAGACTGCTTTAGTATCACCAATGGTTTTGAAAACAAGGTTGACAAGATCAAATTGTCTTACCGCAGTCAGTGGAGGTCACTAACTATTTTCGCTGTCTTCTATACACAGCTCGTATAGGGTTTCACACCACTAAATAATGCTGCCCCATTCGTTCCTGTACAATGGGCGAGATGAAACGGTCATTTTCCTCCTCAATGGAACATATCTCATACCTTAAGCTTAACATTCTTCTTTGAAGAAGCATCATATCTCCTACCAATCAAATCATGAAATTATAGGTAGTTATCCCCAAATTTTTCGAGCGACTGATGCCAAAGACTAATCATGCAAACCGTGATCCTGGAGGTCACAAGCACTTTTTTCAGTCGTTGTTCCCTGTAAGAATACGGTTAAAATTGGTTTGGTCGTATCAAATAACAATCAATGGCACACCTTTTTTTGATATCCTACAGATTTTATACTTAATATTGATCGCAACCATGATTTGCTCAACCCAGATCTCGCCATTTCTCTCAGTTTTAAGGGTATACTTAGGCAGGGGTCCCCAAAAAAAACCACCTCATTTGCAGTGGGTTCTGGACTTACCGGTTTCTCTCACGTTATTTACTGTGTGAACTCCCTAGTCGTGTGCTGCGGCACCTATGTGTTCCGGAACATTGCGTACAAATTGAGCACCGGAGAAATCCCAGCAAGTGACACCACTGGGATTCCGAACCGGGATGTTTTTGGTAAATATTCCGGGCCGCAGGTAAGCACCTTAACCGCGAGCCCAAACGCTCCTCCCAAAAATGTGTGTGTCAAGACGTGTTTCGGTCTTCCTCTCCCTGTTTTTCACACAATTTTCATCTCAAATGTGTTCCCCTGGTGTCTGTCTTTCTGTTCTCCTCTACGACATACATGACCATACTAACCCAGCCTTGGTTCTTTCTCATTAGGTCCTGGATTGTAATCACAACACCTGCTTTCCCTCAATGTCTTTATTGGTTTGGTGTTCTTCCAGTAGATTCCAAGGCAGTACCTCAGCATTCGTATCTCAACAGGGCTGATTTTGTTCCCTGGTTTTATAGGGGCCATGTTCCTTCCACACGTAAGGCTGGGTCTGATTACAGTTTGGTAGATAAGACTTGTTTAACCCTCACTCCACTGTTCCAAGCCTTACTGTCCTCAGTTCACAGCTTCCTTTCCACATCCTACGTCTTGATGGATTGTGGTGTCCAGGTACTTGAAAGACGTAGTTTGTAGTAGGCTAACATACTCTATGCTGTTGTACTTCTTGATCATGATGTTGTTTATTTGCATGAGTGTTGGTACTGTTCTGTTTTCTGTTTTTGTCCTGCTTAGTTTCAGGCCGACTCCCTCTAAACTCTCTGTTCCAGGTCCTCTACCCTTTCTTCCTCTTTCTTCTCTAGCTGCTCCTTACTCTCATCAAAGATTGCTAAGTCATATGCAAACAGCATTGCCCATGGAGTATCTTCATCACTGTCCTCGTGATGAACGTCCAATATCAGGATAAAGAGAAGTGGACTTAACGCTGACTTGTGTAGACCAACTCTATTGTGAACTCAGTCCGTCAACACCTGCCTCTGTAACGATTTGCGTTGTACAGTCTCTATACATGTCCTTAATGATCTCAACATATAGGCTTCAGGAACCCCTCCTCTCTAAAGAGTTAAATGCGGTCCCTTGGAACACAGTGTCATAAGCCTTCTCCCAGGTCCACAAACACCATATGCAACCTTTGTTGTATTCAATAACATTTCTCCTGCAGCATTCTAAGAGGCAGAAACAGTGCCCTTCTGGAAGCCTAATTGATGTCACTAATCTTCACCAGCTCACGGATCCAGCTTCATGAGCCTTTTCCCACAGCTTTAGTGAATAATAAAAGCTTATTTTTCCACAGGTAGTTTCCTCCCCAACTAAGGGATCACCTTTCTGCTTGAAAATTTGAAGTTTTTTGCTCCTCCTCCATATCTGTGGTAAACCATTTCTCTGAATCTCCTCAATTTGTCATCCTCCCACTTTACTCCAGCCTCCTTCATCATCTTCGCAACTTCAATAGGTACATCATCCGGTCCCCTTGCCTTGCTGTTAGCCATTTTGTCCAACTGAGTTTTGATTTCTTCCTCTGTGATGTCATGATTGGCTCAAGATATGGAGGGGCTGGGGTTGCTATGGGCAGCACGTCTGCCTCTGAATATTTAGCAATGTCTGGAAATAAGCTCTCCATCTCTCCTTAATTGCATCATCATCACTCAAGATCTTGTCATTCTTATCTTTCACCAACTTTAGGTGATCAATATCTTTAGCTCGCCGCTATCTTGTCTTTGCTAGCTTGTATATATATTTTGCTAGGTCCATTCTCTTCCAGGTCGGTATATAGCTTTTCATATGCCATCTCTTTAGCTTTTGCTTCCTCAGTTCAAATTTCAGCAGATTTCTCTATCCACTGCACTTCCTAAACGTTTCCATTGCTTGAATGCTATTTTCTTGTCTTTCACGATAGTCTGCACATCCTTGTTCTACCACCAGGATTCTTTCTCTAAGTATCTACCTTTGCGGGTTTCTCCCAGCACTTCTTTGCTGCCTTGAGTACCTTTGGATATGTGCTACTGCAAGATACATAATCAACAACTTCCTGATCTTTCACCATCTCAGTTACTTTGTTTACAAATTCAGTACCTTCCTTCTCAGATTTCAGTTTCCACCAACACATCTGTAGCGGTCTGATCCTCCTCTTCTTTGCTTTCCGGATGTAAAGATCCATAACTATTACCCGGTTCAGCGGGGTTCTCCCGGAATGACCTTGCAGTCCTTAAATTGTCCCAGGGTTTCCCACCTCACGGTGATTAAATCAATTACTGTCTGGTTTCACCCTCTCTTGTACGTATAGATCTTATCATCTTTCTTTGTGAAGAATGTGTTGACCAATGCCAAGTCGTTTGATCTCCAAGATCTTGTCACCTTCTGAACCAAGAGCTGTTCCTCCATGCCACCTCTCTTATTCCTGTCTCTCTCTCTGCCCACATATCCATTAAAAAGTTCCCTGCCAGTATCAGTTCTTTTTCAGGGAAGTCACATAACAACACTATCCAGATGGTTCCAAAATCTCTGCTTTTCCTCCTCCTCGGACCCTTGCTGAGATGCATACATAGTTATATGTTGTTATCAGATGTTACTAGCTTCATGGTCATCATTCTGTCGGGATTGTCTCTTTATCTCTATTACTTTATCCCGCCACTCTTCAGGCAGCTGGCAGCGAAATAAATGTAAAAGCGCTTTGATATATTGTGAAAGGCGCTATATAAATATCGACATTATTTTGTGGGCATATGTGGTCCAGTAGATACAACGACCGACTCATGACCCAAAGGTACTGGGTTCGAGTCCCGCTTAGGTCAATATGTTTTGCACTTGGGCAAGGCACTTTACCTTGCTTGCCACTCTCCACCCAGGTGCAAAATGGGGAGCTGTTAGGAAAATACGCGAATTTTGGGTTTGGCACGCGCAATGCATTGTGGGTCCAAGCTTTGCCGAAATAGGCAAAGATCCACTTCCGGTTTTACGTGTCGGTGATCAGCTGTGTGGCGCGGAATGCACAGCTGATTCACGCAGGAGTAAACAAACAAATTACACAATTTCGTGCTAACAAAAACACAACTTAGCTTTAATAATTACTTCTCACTTAAAGATCAGTTTATTTACAGATAAATTCAGCACTAAGTCTGGAAAAAAGTGTCAAAATGCAACAATCGGCAGAGCTCTTGTAGTTCTGAAGCAGCCACTGCATATGCACTGATGTAAACTAACCGGAATCACAGAATGTGAAATGGCACGAAAATCTAAGAAAAAAAGTAGTAATTTCACCTTGTTAAATGGTATAGGCCAACATACAGTAATAAGATATTTAGTACACCAAATGGGCAGCGCTTTACCTACGTCTTATACCATGTTCATGGTTCTAGGGTTAATCATTGCAGCTATCAGTGAAAGTACGTAGTTTGACGATCAATAAAGCAATGGCGGTACGCGGAACCTCAGTCTGTCAACATTTGTGACACACGTCAACGTTTCATCAAAATATCTATCGTCAAACCATGCATGGATGAAATGATATAAGATGTACGTACTGATACGCGCTAAATATCTTCTTTTTTGAGGTTATGTATACCTTTTTGCTGGCTTGGAAAAAAATGTCAAGTTTCCCTGCAAGCCAAAATTATTATTTCCCTCCCATTTGACCAAATTTCCTCCAGCAAGTCATATTTCCCTGTTATACTTTTTTTCCACTATTTTTTTTTCTGTCAAAATTAATCCTGGCAAAGAGCTTTCCAAATTCAGGTTTGTTTACATCAGTGTACATGCACCCTCTTGTTGCTATCTATTTGGGTCAATGTCCTTTTCGTATGCGATTTTAATGGTTCACGGCCCTATCATCCAAGCATCGTAGAAAAAAAAAAAAAAAAAAAAAAAAAAAAAAACATGATCCCTACGTCAAAACATTGTTGGTATTATGACCCTACCACGACACACCTAGGTGCATCTTACAATTATTGACCCCTCCCTAAATATTTAATCATAATGATACTTAAAATTAATTTACATTGTATATTATGTTTGATCATTAGTGTTAACGTTCACATTTTAGCATACGTTTCTTCAAATTTTATTATTTATAGTTGTGGCAATGTGCACTAAATGTTTTCAATTAAAGTTTACGCTACGTGGACAATTTACGGACCTGTGCACCAATAATAATGTGAAGTTCATGTGGAAACGACGCATAATGACCACAGTGCAATGGTGCCGAATTGAGCAGCCCCACTACAAACATTCGGATGTACTTTTCGCCCGTCGTAATATAACATATTTTCATGCGATAAAAATCACTGGATTCGTTGGAATACAATTCAAAATCTTGATTTTAAAATATGGAAATTTATTGAACAAATTGTAAGAAACTCCCTTTATGTATTAAAAAATCGCCGACCGGACTTGATCAGTATTCTTCGTGTACACACTGAACAGCACGTAGCATAGGACGCTAGAAACCGGAAGTGGACTTGCCTATTTCGGAACATCTGAATCCCCACAATGCATGTGCGCGTGCCAACCCCAAAATTCGCGTCCATGAGCACCCCCCAAAGGTTAGCCTTGTTCCAAGGGCGCCTAACAACTTCATTTCATTCCCCTCCCTAAAACTAAAAAAAGCGCGATAATTACTCTATTAAAGTAAACACCAATTTGAGATATCCCTTTTCACCTGCCTTTGTGTCCATGCTTCAAATAGAGGGTGTGGGATTATGGATGTTTATCCACGCAGCCCGGCACGCATTGTTACAACTGTTTGTGTTTTGGAGGTACCTGTTCCGTTGGACAAGTTTACATACCTCGACGCGCATATTGCGCGTTTCTCTTCTATTTTGTAATGTTATAAAAAATTTTAATAATAAATCTCAGGAAATGTTAATTATCGAACCGTCAACTTCAAGGATTGCATTTATTTGGGCACCTCTAGCGGGTTTATGATTTTGTATACAACCAAAGATATACCACAATAATACTTATAGTTAATGTCTAACGTAATGTCGATTATATAACAAATACCAATAATTCCAGTAAACATTATCACACGATATGGATCCGTGTTATTGTGAGTTTGCGTATAGGTATATCAAAGGCACGTATTATAGGAAGTTTGCCGGGTCATTAATTTCGTATCCAATGTTGTGTGTGTGCCAGCACGGTCAGAAAAGGTGGGTGAAAAATGCTTATTGGTTTCATAGCAAGGACCTCCATAAGGGTCGATTTTACATAGAGGAAATCGGGTGAAAACAGAATAGCTATGGAAATTCAAGTCGATGTTAGTTGAGTTGATGCCTTCCTCTTGGTTGTTTGTCGTTTGACAAACACTGTGGTAAAAATTAAGTGAGCTATTTCTTGCTACCGTTACAAAACTATGTGAAAGATCGTGTAGACTGAGTGAAGGACGAAAAAACAAATCACTCCATCGCGATATACCCAGTACAGCGAGAATTTTGTTCAACAGAACAGGTTCTGGATGGAATATCTCTTCTGCCTATGATGGCGGAACAAAGACTACTGGGGATACTTGTTGTGCTAACAAGCATTGTCAATATGAAATATACTTGTATTTGCTAAGCAATCTGATGTATGTAATTACCTCCTGCCCTTTATGGATCGCTCTTTTTGCCGTAGCCACGGCTGCATTTGTAACATCGGTTAGTTGCACAGGTCAGTGTAGTACTCGTCTTCGCAGAATTCGAAAAACAACGCGACGACGACACCGATTACGGTTGAACATGTGATTAAAAGATTCCATCCCCAAAAAACCAGTCGCTGGGGGTTGGGTGCCTACTGATTGATTACGAGGATCCAGTGCCCGATGCAACACTTAAGTCAACAACCCAAACACCAGCTGCGGGCATTCCTACTGATGATTACGAGGAGACATTGACTGGCGAACACTCAGCCAATATCCGAAGAACGGTTAACAAATGCTGTGTGTAAAAATCATTACCTTTCCTGTCTCCGACCCCGACAAAAGAGATCACAGTTATCGGAACATCTGTAAGGCAAAAGAACAAGCCAGTTTTGAAGAAAACTCCAAGAAAGACAACCGGCTCGCCGGTCAAAGTATAAAGTTGATGTGAAATGACTTTTCTACTAACAAGAGCGGAGTTGATACAGAAGAGTAGTTCAGTGCGGGGGAGAGCGGGGTCGTGCTGGTACTATCAAAAAAGATGTGCTACCAGAAACACACTATGAAGTTAATATGACCCTTCCCTCTGGCACAATGGCCAGATCAGATGATGATGTTGTCCGTGTTGATTCCATGCCGGAAGAAGACCTTGCTCCACAACCATTGAACGTATTAATTACAAGAAGAAACATGCAGAGAAAACGTGCATGTTATGTAAATGAAACCGTTATAGGTCCGGGTATTTTAAAATGATTCTTATTGCGAATCGTACGTTTGAACAAATTACCTTTCACAACATTTTCTTTATTTTACTCGGTCGCCCCTAAATGTAAATGGGCATTCTGTCAAAACTTGGATATAATCATTAATTTTTTTCCGCCGATGATACATTATGAGTCTATGATGATAACTAACAACAAACCCTTTATTGCTATTTTATTACCTTAAAACAGCGTGATTATTAAGAAAAATGCATGGCTTACCATTATTGTAGAATAATGGACAAAAAACGCTCTATCGAATGCTACATTTTCAAAATGGCCAAGAGAGGTCATAGGAATTGTATTTAGGGGATGGTATTTCCTCTGGGAAATCATGATGCGGATCAGAGGCGTTTTTAGTTTTCATTCCATTTCGAGAAAATGTTGGTATTAGGGAGGATGTCACCAGAGAAATGCCATCATGAAAAATCAGGGACAGATAACCTAATATTTGGAGAAGGCTGATGGTGAATTGAACAAGTAGTACATGATTTATCTCGTTCATGCGGACCGACGTCTTCTAAAAGGCCCCCTCCGAAGACACGATTCTTGCATGTTACATTTGCCCAGTTCCAAATGAACCAAGGCGAGGAATAAAAACCCTGATTTTAATCAGGACTTTACACAAATTATTTCAGACGTAATGATTACTTAAGTTCCGCAAAGTGACGCCATTGCTCTATTATATAATAATGCCACGAACATATTCGAACAATCGAAAGCCTGAGTTTAGCTGGGAGGTTGGTATCAATATAAGGATAGTAGGGACGCACATTAGATATAGTACACACTCGTAAGACAACACGTTCTCACTGTTGATAAACACAAAATTGGCACAAACCCACCTCTAAAAAGTATATTTCAATTTACAAACAAAAAACCTGGACGTCTTGCTCCGACTCCAAACTTCCATGCTCCCTGATATCTAATGCCTGCATTCTTATTACGCTACTTTCTCCAACAAGGCGTTTGTAACTGGACTGTGTCAAGTGTAGGTGGATTAAAATGAGAGACTGTATGGCATGCTAACTTTTGGCAAATGTGATACGATCAATAACTAAAAATGGACTTCTGTCATTATCTTAAAAAGATGAAAACAAAAATATCAATGATACTTTACTTTGAAGTTATACTTTTAGGCCCCACGTGCACCAAATCGGGTAAATTACTAGTCTAGTAAGCCTACCTCGCTTGGTATACTCGGCAAACTTAGGCTAAGTTTCTAGCGTTGCTAACTCGGAAGTGCGGAGCTGAAACGTAACGTCGATATAACCTCTGAGTAAGTAATCAAGGAATAGAGTACTTCGCTAGTAATTTAAACATCATATCCCACACAAAAATCAAAGTTACGGAAAGTGAACAAGAAAAAGCTGATGTCTTTTCTTTCAGGTTCAGCAGTAAGGAATGGGACTTCCGTAAAAGTCGAAACACCAGCAAAGTTGAAATGTAAACAACTCTTCCATCATGTTCGTTAATGCGATTTTTTCTCATTTCAAAAATGTTCTTTTTCATGAAGCCAATTTATACCAGAGATTCATTATAATATTTGGGAAGCAACTTGGGCGAGGAGTATATCAAAATATCATCAAGAAGAAAGATATTTAGTTGAAAAATGTTTCTCGTCGAGAAGAATTGAGTCAGAGAAAAAAGTACAATCAACTTGAGGGATTTTTATGAAATAACCTTAACGGAATTACAAAAGTACCAAATTAATTCCTGTGTAGATAGTCCGTTTAATCAGCTTCACAATAATTTTAAATTTTTAAAATTGATCACGCCATTCAAAAGTCTACAGATTTTTTTGTGAAGGCATCCATTTTATGCCCCGAACAGATATCACACTGACTGTACACATGAGATTCTTTCTCGAAGCGGAGGGGCTTCAAATAAATTAACAGGTGATTTCTTTGAGCCGTATTCAAAAATACTACGGCGGAGATGTGTTGATTTATGTAGATACTTGGATTTATAACGAAATTAACAGGATGTATTTAAATAGTAAATTCTAATGCTTTTATCTGTTATCCAGTCCTATAGATGTATTTTGGAAGTTTACTTCGTTGGAAATCAAGCAAGTTGAAAAGAAGCTGCAAAATTGTTGCTTCGGTCCAAAAATGTTTCATTACATCTTTGTTGATATCTGGTTTCATTGTACAGTTTTACCAAACAATGTTGAACACCATACATTTTCATTTGGGAGGGGGACCAGGGATGGGACCATTTTAACTTTGGGGGGGCAGCACTAAACACATTTGCCAAAGATGTGACACGGTAACGGTCAAGACTATCAAATATTACTTTCCTGATCTCAATTGAGGTCAGGAGGGGGCAAATATTTTGAGTGTGGATTCCGCCCTACCCCCCTCACCTACGCCACAGGACTGTTAAGTAAATGGTGTTCCTTGATATTTATTCCCGAGGTTGTAATTAATGGAGGATATGCTGCAAATCCAAAGCTGAACGAAAGCCAAGCGTACTATTTGGGTTACTATAGCGTGTAACTTGTGTGGTCTTTCACATCGGGTACTCTCACTTCAGCCAAATGTAACTTTTGACAATGTTATATCAATTTAATGCCCGTACGTAATTTTTTATATGAGAGCTAACAAACAGGGAATGTAATGTAAAGAAGAAAAATATATGAATAGCACAGAGGATTTCCATGAAAAATCAATGAATTTGGTTGTACTTTTTTTACTCACCCTGTATAATCTTAAAACACAGCCACAAACAAGCCGATATATCCTTCGGATGGGTGTTTAAAGTTTATCCCATTTCAGTTATACCATCTCATGTTCTTTTGGGTTTGAAGTCCCGTGTCAGTCTTTATTTATTTATATATTTTTTGCTTTTGTTCAAGAAGCGAAAAGTACTTTAAAACCAATAGGTTCGATTTTTACATTTGCTTTTAATTAAACAATTTCTGGATGGATGTGTTTATATGTTTGAAATAGGTCTTTGTGGTCATTGCTATACCGAGTAATCTTACATTTACCCAAATTAATGTCATTAGAGTATGCAAAAAATTCAAATATGATTTTGATGGTAATTATAAAAGCAGCAATTTGGAATTGATTGTGATAATTTCTGAACTTCAATAAACCTATTAATCAACCAAAACATTATCTTTATACCTGACAATGTAGTACATGTAGACCTTAACGTACAAATCCGGATTTACTGGGCAGTGAAAGAGTAACTGCCGGATAAGAAACAATTGGATGTCGGGTAAGTTATAGTCCAACAATTGTATGATTTGACCCCACACAAATTGCAACAGAAACAATTTTGGTGTTCATATACTCTGAAATAGCCCAAAAATAATATATTAAAAGTCTACCAAAATCAACCTAGTGGAACATGTAGAAATAAGGGGGCAACGTTTGTACAGGGTAAAAAATAGAATTGTTCGAATTGATTTAAATAATGTACCAATTTATTGGGCTACTCCTAAGGTTTAAAAAAGGTATAGTTTGCCCTATCTACGCGTTATAGTTTTAGTACAATAGGCTCATAACAGTTCAAGGTCATCCTGGGGTAAAATTCATAGAATGGTCCGATTTTGATCGGACAGGTTGTAAACTGTTAAATTTGTCCCACTAGATAAGTAAATGTAAATAGATTCTTTGTTTGAACTTTCTATACCGTGTGTCCCAAAAAAAACGCAACACTTGGTGGAAGGCGCCATAAGTTTTGAATAAAAGCACGTGACTACTTATTCTTTGTAGTAAGGTAAGATGGGACTGTTAGCTAATGTTCCTGAAAAGTTTATAAAGGTCGAGTCAATAGTTTTTAAGATATGACCCCAACAATGAAGTAACCCGCAGACCCATTTTACAAAATAAGAGCGCGTTACCCACAAGACTGGCATGAAGAAAAGAATGGCAAATACAATATTGTTGCAATCAACAGTACTGCCAAAATTTCTTTCAGAACAACTTCTACTGGGTCAAATGACTGCATTGACATTAATTATATTTAACTGATAATAAAACATTAATTTATTGGTGTGATAAAATATGTTTTCAAGAAGAATAAGATAAACCTATGACTAAGTCATAGACAAATCCACATTACACTAAAATGATAAATGCGTTTTTTATTTGCAACCCGGGCTGCAAATTGCCAAAGGACTTGTACTGATAATAAGTTACATTCTAAACTTTAAGAAAGTAAACAATGTTTTCTACACAAAACCCAATAACAATATCAGTATATTCATTTTGTCATTAACTTTTGGGTTAAGATAACTCTTGTGATCCGTAACAAGGATGAGGACTGATTAGTATAATCCCAATGTGACAGTCTTATTTGGACAATACGAAGGTTTGTTGATCATACTCTTCATACATTCATAATTCGATATTTAAGGTGTTAAAATGCCGGTTTTAGCTGGTATTACCAATGGAAAAACATTCATCTGTTAATATTTGTTGCCACACCGTCTTTAAAAAAAGGGAAAATGATGGTTGGACTAGAGATTCATATTGGTGCGTTCTGGGCGCAAAACGTACATGCCGTATTTGTAGTTAATAGCGCCTAATTTGTTTAAATGGGGTCTGCCCAGGTTACTTGAATGTGGGGGTCATATCTTAAAAAATATTGATTCTACCTTTATGACTTTTCAGGAATATTTAGCGCTAACAGTCCCAGCTTACCTTACAAACAAAGATTAAGTAGTCACGTGCTTTTGTTCAAAACTTATGGCGCCTGCCACCAAGTGTTGCGTTTTTTTTTGGGACACAAGGTATAAGAATTACGAGCATGCACTAGTGACCTCCCATAGAACATGTAGCCCCCAGTCACATTTTGCGTCCAATTATCAAACGAATATTATAGATGGTGCAACCAGTATATTTTATGGTTCTGTACCAGTAGACGAAAATTTCACCCATTTTATAACGAACGGGCTATATCTGCAAATTTACACCATTGTGACCTGAACCTATTTTGACTCATAACTATTGAACTACTAACCTGCAGATATGGCAAACTAAACTTTTTTAGTCCTGGAAATGTAACGAAACACTGGTGGCCCAGAATTTTCGATGCCGTTTGATACGTTTCATATTTTGACCCCTGCATAATCTTACCCCTAAAAATATAGTTCCACTCCTTGGATTTTGTAGACTTTGATATGTTGTTTTCCAAGGTATTCTCAATACAATTCTGTTGGATTCGATTCTGTGGCAATTGTGTGGGTTAAGGCAAGCATCCATTCTATTTTGACTGGCCTATTACTAGTATAGCCTAAAAGTTACCCCGATTTGACGCACGCAAAATCGCGAGATACCTCTCAACTTATGACTTACTAGCAATAAAGATAATTGTACGTTTTTATTATTTTCTTTGTTTGGACAGACCATTTGGTTATGTTTTATGACCAAAATGATTTCGGCCAAAAAGATGTACATTCTTTGAGTGATGATAACATTGAGAAAAGCCCCCCCAACAAAAATTACAGAAACTCAAAAACACAAAATAAATAAAGCAGGATTTTGAGCGATTTTACTTGACAGAAGCTTTGATATAATGAAATGTTTCCAAATTCTTTGCCTGGTCATATAAACAGAAGTTGTTTTGGTCTACAGATACACTCCAGAGTGGTCTTTCCAGAGAGAAAATACTGCTGATTCTCCATGATCATGTGGACTCTTCTTTATATAATGAGAGGGCTTCTTATATTCGACGAAACGAACGAACCCGACTCAGATGCACCCATTGGATACACGCTTTATTCCGTTATCATAGATGTTATAAGCTTGTATACATTGAGCATGTTTCGTTCGTTTCGTCGAATATAATAAGCCAATGAGATACGAGAATTTGTCACCAGTTTGAAAAGAATATGTGCATTCATAATTTATTGAATTTTACATTCAATATTAAACTCAGATACATAACTGGACCTTGCCACTCTGTTATATTGTTGTCGAACGTTTACAGAATCGTGGAGTTTGTAAAGACAGAACTCGTTCGTCCTCAATAGAGGATGCCTGTGTTTTAGCAGCCACTTTTGAGGGTCAAACAATACACTCCCCGGAACATAGAGAATGTGGTCCAGGTGCAACGCAGGTTGTTGCCATAGTTCACGCCCTCAGTAGGAACGCCAAGTGACATTACCTCCGGTATTTTACGGGATAGGACCAAAGAGGTTCTATATAGATAGAGAGGCAAAACGTTACTAATCTTTAGAAATTCCACCGTCTCGCACGTTTTGCCGACACAAAGAAAACCTAGAGTACCAACAATAGAAAGCAATGGCTGCCTCGCTTATTCCACATTACGGTGGGTGCGCTTTGCATATACACTAGATCGGTAGTGATACAAATTAATGTATGTGTTAGCCAAGAGAAGATGAGAAAGAAGGAGTGGTTCGACTGCCTACTTCAAAGGATAACCTATGTTCAACCGCCTTATCATCTCACAATCGGCCTTAAAATCTAAGCGATTGGCCCAAAGTCTTACGCTACTGATGGAGAACATTACGACACCTGTCATTACATCCAAAAACATTCCAATTACCCAGTTGTCAATTGGTATGCCACAGGTCTATACACATGGTTGTGACAGCCTACAGACAAAACGTACTCGACTAAATCAGTTTTTATTTATAAACAAATTGACCCCAAATTTTCAAAGGTATTTTGGCACTTTGGACAGCTTTTGACACAAAAAGTATGGTTGAGATTGTATGAAAATGCATTTATCTAATCATTCATAATATCATATTTCACAGGAAATAACGGATATATTGCTAAATTAGGCTAAAATAATAACATCCTTTGTGACCCAAAAACCTTGAATCAATTAGCTTCGAAAAAGGGTTGATTGCTGTTTTCTTTCGTGAAAAAGCCACTGATTTCCACATTATTTTCGCCAACGATTAAATAAATAAACAATCAGTCGAAACAACCGCGGAGTGCATTGCCAGCAGAGATCTTTTAGCTGGAAAAGTAATTAAGCTATTTTAGTGGGAGTGGGTCAATTACTTCCTGTTGCGAAACCTCACGAACGGCCAGCCTTGAGGAGGCGCCTATCCACGTCCACTTTGTTTTTCTCTTTTGAACACATTAATTCAAAAGGTCCAAATCGAGTGGCCCTTGAAAATTCCTTACAATGAGCTAGAATGAGAGTAATCTGGAGTAATAGGATTGCAAATTCGAGTCATCTCCTTCTTTCTCATCTTAGCTGCCGTTAGAGGTGGCCAGGTTGAATAATAGCTGTAACTGGATTGTACGCACGAAGGTTCACTCTTTTTCTCATAATGCAAGGCGCGCCCTTAGGTGAAAAGATGAATACATTGAGGCGGTTATTTAAATCAAGACGACTGATGTGTCATTCATTCGTTGTGTGCCATGGGTAGGGACAAAATTTAACCACCCAATAGCACACAAAGCCAACAATGATATTTTGCCGTTGTTGTATCGAATTGACATTATGTGTGTTATACAAGCACCAAACTGATAATTATTCCGGGCAGATATTAACAATGTCAGCGCCCAGCACGGAGACTGGTTTTGAATGCGTTTCACCCCCTTGGATTAGGACCCCCACAATAGGAAGTTACAAAATTTCAAATTTCAAGCTCTCAGATCATAGAGGGTAGGACCGAGAAGGAGAAAGCTATATTAAAACCCCTTTGACGATGATCATCGCCGCGCTCGTTTAAAAAGATAGCTTAAAACTATTGTATTGGTACTCATACCAACACGAGATCAATATTAATGCGGAATGCATGTGCATCAACTTGCCATCGATGTAACATTACAATGCCGGTGGTAACTATGGACAATTCGGACCAAAATGAGAAAGGGAAGAAAAACGGCAAACTTCAGGAACGTTCATGTTTGGTTGGTCAGTGTTTAGCATACGGCCATTTTCTTCCCAATTTCAAGTTAGACTTTCGTCTCCAAATATATACTTTAAGAAAAACGGGTGTTACAAAAATTCCCAGTTTTCAAAAGCCGAAAAGTACGAGTAAAACTAGAATCGATGTTAACTCATATTAGGAAACATGCTATCTCCGACTTTTTTGGCCGAAATACTCAGAATTTCGGATATAATCGACTCAATCTCCTTGTTTTCGTCTTCACATGAAAAAACCATCTGACAAATCGCTGGGATATGCGCCAAAGGTCATTGACAGCTTCAAACTGAGAGTGCCATGAAATCGTCAACAGAGGGGCCGCTTCTGTCGGCTGATGATCATCGGGATGAAAGAAACTCCCTGCCGAGAAGTGGCCGTTGTTGGTATATGCTTTTACAAGAGTTGCCCAAGTGACTATAATTGGGATAACCGGGTTGCGTAATGCAATTAGGAAGAACTTGCCCTCTCTGCTACCTCTATGCTCAGATTTACGTGGCGAGTCCTCGACAAAAAAAAATTGAATGAAATTAATTTTATGTTGCAACTACAGAAATGGAACGGAAAAAGATATATATTTGACTGCCACTAATGTTATGAACCCCTAAGGAAAAAAGGGAAGTATAACACGATGAAAACACGTTTTTACCTGTTTTGGAGGGTACTAATTTGGAAATAAATCACAGTCACGAAGTACAAAAAATGCATATCTAGGTCTTTGAAAGTCAACCGCGTAAGAAATTACTACAGCATTACACATTGCTTATTTTTTGGACTTGTCTGAAATTTTCACGAGTTTGGCTGGTTATTGACTCAGATCTCAGGAACATTTATGGTGACGTGACCGACAAATGGATACGAACATTCTTCACCCATATTGTTAGTATAAAATCATGAAGCTCATTTTTTAATTAGAAGGCTGACTCACGAGATGTGAAAATATGTTTTTATGTTGAATTTAAATAGTCATCTAGTAACTAAAGATAGTCACCCCTAAAATGATTAATTCCAAAGT